>LYUA01001673.1:537528-548754 GCA_002093875.1 Calopteryx splendens
AAAAACTCTCCCGATTCAGAAAGCCTTCTAAAGATCACGCTTGCCTCTCAAAGAGGAAGAGACTCTTTTATCTCTGGGAATTACAGGGTGGTCAGCGTCTAAGCGTACAAGTTTTCCAATACACACTAGATCGGAAAACCGCAGGGTTCCGAAACGGGCAGGCGAATAATGGAACTGGAAATATTGAAAATATAAAACAATTGGCTGCGGAAGAAAATGAAAAAATGTATTTCACTGCCACGGTACTCAACTAGCAAGTGAAAAACCGAAAGTAACAACTTACAACCTTAAAAAAGCTATGTAATCTATGGTCACCATTGGGTCGCCGGACATAAAAATACATGGGTAGTCACCCTTTAGGTCTCCGGTTTTTCCTGAGTTCTCAGCTCGACCTACGGCGCGTTTTCCTCATTCCTCGCAGATCCTCCACAATGGCACTCCACACTTTACACATTAAACTCCCGAAAACTTGCAAATCCTACGTGCCAAGTCCCTTAAACCACTGTACTTTTATCCCGTCTCACATTTCGTAAAGAGCTAGATTAGAGCGTTATCCTTCGACGCGAGTGCACGACTTCCTCTCTGCGGCCCCCACACGCCCCCTTTTAGTAGAAAAAAGTGGAAGTCTTGCTCTCAAACCCAGAGTGTAACGTAACATTTAAGAAAATATAATTAAATAGGGGAGAGAAGCTGAAAGCAATTTAACACTACAATGCCATGAAATACGAGGCGCGTATTAGGGATGCCATTTTATGCAACGAACTATTGTCTTGAATAGTCAATAACAATTCTTCTAAACGTATTATTTAGAAATATTTATGTTCTGAACTTGCTCTTTATCCTCTTGGTAACACCTTTTTGGGCACACCCGGTATCTTCCTCGGGAAAATAGTAGGGCATGCATCAATAAAGCTTACGAGGTAACCAACCTTTGTCTTCGGGTCACAGCGACTTCTGGTAGAGCAACTCCCTCCACAACTATTATTAAAGGAGAACTTAAAAAAAAACATAATCATGCTTTAATATTTATTTCCATGGCGATGCTGAGGATATAACTCTAGGTAAGGCGCAAATACTACTAAGCATGCTTAAAAAAAGTTCATAAGCTGAACATCATTCGACTCTTAAAATAAATTCAATTCGAACGATATTTTCACCTGTAATATCCTGCACAATCACCAAGTCATGACTCTTATCTCAGCGGGTGATTCAGCACTATTTTATGCATAGTCCGTTTGCATTAACATGGTATATGACTTCCTGCGAGAGGGGAAATAAAGTCATGAGGGTGGATACGTTTCAGTGGCACGTTTTTGTAACGCGTTTGAGAGGCACGTGATGCGCAGTGACTGATTTTGGTTGATGGGGAGATGTCTTGCACGAGTCCTAGTTTTAAATTGCTATCCACCAAGGGGAGTGCACATAAAATGCAAACAACTGATGTAAACAAGACCGCTAACTCCAGTGAAGGAAAGGAAACCGGTCTCCCGTACTCTCTCCATCCCTTTAGCCTCGAATGATGCACGAGCATCTCTCCTGCGAGTGAACATGACCTCCCGTATTTTCAAAGACAGTCTGAACCCACCTGCGCAGTAGAATACTGAGCGTCTGCCAGTTTATTCTGAACGGACTATAGTTGTATTCACTTTGATGCGGAGTTCGTATTACTCCCCCGTTGTCCGTATCCCCTCCACTTGCTCCCGAGGCGGATTGAAGGGGTTTCCATGGATGTAGTACCTCTTTCTGCATCCCAAGTTGGTGCATTTATAAAACGACTCCCGATTGTATAAAGAACCTAAAACCAGGCCGGTGTGTTGACACAGACTTTGTAACTCCTGACCTCTGGAGTTATGAAGAACTGCTTTCGTAAAGCAACGGTATTGCTACCATAAAGTAGGCACAGTTTAAACCCACGATTGTATTTTTGACATTCCGTGCGAAAATAGGCCCGAGAATGTGCTCCAGAATATTTTTGCTGGGTTTATTTTTCTGCAGTCGCGCAAAATTACTTAATTAATAGAAAGGCAGAATATCTTACGGATTCCACTCCATGCATTGTTGCGAAAACTTCATAATAGCAATATTTTTCATGCGTTGACGCAGTAAATTCACTTAAATCGGGGTCCATACATTATTCCTTCCTTTGTGTTAATATCTAGAGCTCCTAAATTCTCAAACTGGCCCGCTGCGCCTTCCATAACCCCCTTTAGTAAGGGCAGTAAAACTTTTATTCTTGTGATATTCCTGTTTAACCCATATAGGGTTTATCTTTCCACCGAAACTCTCTCCACGAAACCGGGCGCTAAGAGTTTAAGCATCCGGGGACTTAATTGGCACCTTTTAATGGCGGTAGTTTATGTACCAAATGAGAGCAGTGCAATTCCAAGAATATAAGATTAATTCTGCTGTATGATTTCATTTATACGGTTTTTAATTGCTAAATTAAAAAAAAATTAAAAGTAGGTATTAAAAGGTAGTAAAAAACCTAGTAGAGAAAGGGTTATTTTTCAGAATACTTTGAACTATTTAGTTTATGAGATTGAAGGGGAAGAATTTTCGAGAAACAAAAAGCGTTAATTTTAAATTTTATTCTTTTTTAGTTCTTTCTCATGTTTAAATATATGGATTCGCAAAGACAGCGTGGTAATAACGAACTATGCATTAAAATTTCCCAACGGGAATTTTTTAGAAGATGGTTGTAGTTCAGTAGATCCATATAATATTATCAAAGAGATCCTTCATCAATCATCATGAAAACAAATTTTCTCGGCAACTAGGTTTTTCTCTCAATCCTTAGCGTGTGGTTAAAGCAAGGGAATGATTACGTTCAGCAGATTCAAGTAACTATTAATGTCTCAATAATTCAATATTTCAATTCACATATCAAGTTCGTTCCATGTAGGAAGTAAAATTCCTTTATTCTTTCGTTCAATTCACCAACAATATCAGGAGCAGTATGTAAGTTACACAAATTCTAAAATTTAATTATGTGTGAGGGCAAAGGGTGTTTGTACGATTTCACTCATTCCCAATTGCAGTGAATTACCCAATATCCCCATCCTTTGAGTTGCACATTACCCTTCCACCCTCTCCTTCAACATCCCACTCACTTCTACCCACCTACTCCCCCACGATCAATCCTGCATACTTTTGCGTTAATTACTAGCTTTCTTAATCGGTAGATTACCATTTATAATAAATAAAATTGATCTAGCTTTGATAAATCTCATTAAATATTTTAACATGTATTATCAATGACAGCTTTTTATGATTTCAGTTGCCATTTGAAAACCATTTACCATCATGGTAAAACATTCTCCTTGCCAGGACGATCCTTAAGTGTCCAAAGTTAGAAAATTAATATTTTTAATAAGCACCAAAATAGAATTTAATTGAATATGCTCAGCAGAAAAAATAATTCGGAATAATTTTTAAAACATTTTAAGTGCATGAAAAATTAAAACTTTTAAAATTCAACCGCAAATGACTGCATTTGTTACTTTATACTTTTATAGTACATTTTTCACAGTTCCTTCTCTTTTTAAACAGCTATTTTTCAATGGTTGCGCTTAAATCAGAATTAAATTTATTAATTATCTGTGTTAAATAATTTTGTCAGTTTAAATTAAAAGCAAACATTTCTCTCAAAATGATGCTTTACTAATAACTGAGCGAAGATTTTTGTTATTCCATAATGGCATCTTGTTGTAAATAAAGTTATGAAAGAGTTTGAGAAAACATGTGGCAAAAATAATTCACATCTTTCAGTTTCGGGCACGTAATAAAATAATAAGGGAATGAAATTATACTGAAGTTGAGTTGTCATATTGTATCCTCCTTGTATCCTTTGATCTAAAATGATATTTGAATTTGATCGATTACTTATAACCTGCCCCATATTTCCCGTTTTCTCGTCCCTACCGTTAAAATGAATGCGTTCTTTTTGTGTTCTAAGTATTACCTAATAGTTCATGCAATGGAGAACTGCCATCGCTTTGTACCAATTATGTTGGGATTAAGTCTGCTTATGTTTCCCCATTAGAGAAGCCCATCTACTTCCCTTTTGTCCTAGATGCAAAGTCCCCATCAGGGTAATTCTGCTTTTGAAGCACAATTTCATCAATAATATTTGTCCTCAAACTCTATAGAATATATAGTTGGAAAACAACACGTTATATGGCGGCTTGCTTGCTATAATTCAAATTCCACGGGTTTTAATACCTTGTTGCAAGATCAAGGCTTTTTATATTCCTAATTATCGGCAACCCCCTAACAGTATTATTAATTCTTCGTTTATTGAGGTACAGCTGTTAATGCGTGTTAATTGTTTAAAATATCAAATTATTTATCATAATTTAGTAACAGTCAGTTTTTTAATCCCCCTTCACCACTGCTCCACTCATTTTAAACTTCATTCTGAATAAGTTTCTCTGTATAATCCAATCAAAGTTTTAGTTGAACACATGCTCAAATAAGATCTCTAACACTAACTGAACTTCTTAAATTTAAATAAAAAATAATTATTTATTTTAATTTTGATTCCTATACTTAATTAGCCAATCGACATGTTAATTAATACATGTCAGCTTCATTAAGGGTGAAAAACACCTATATTAAATAACTTGTTATAAATGGATTATTGAGGTTCTTTATCATTGTATTTTATATAAGGAGACCATATCAATGGCCATTATTAATGGCTATTGATGCTTGGTTTTTTCTTATATTTCCATGTGGCCAAATAAGAAGTTCTTTGAACATTGTATTTAATGTATAAATACGTTTTCCTATAATATGTTGATGAATGTGGAATAATGTGAGTCCTAATAGTTTTTTTTTACTCACTCGGTTCCTCAGTTCGATAATTCCTAAAGCCAAAAAGCTCATTAATAGCAACACCAGAGGGAAGTAAAATTCTGATTATACACCTACATAAAATTTGACTCGAATTCATCTTTTCAATAACATAATCTAATAACAGTTTTATTTATCCTTCCCAAGACCTTAACGCTCCCATTTGTTATTCGCATGACAAATGCGTCACACATTTCACAAAGTAATTCTAATCGATCATATTGAGTACTTTTCCATAAATGAGGTGGCTTTTTTATTTTAGTTCAGTTTAGGACAGTTGCTGGACAGAGATTTTCCTGGTTGTTATGCCAGTACAAGAGCTGGAGTTTTTTACTTCCGCTCATATCCATAGGGAATCCATACCCCCGTTCATTCTTTCCCTCCCATTCCTCTTATGGATTCAGCGATTAATTTACCGTTTATAGGTTTGGTATTAACGGTCTAGGAATACATCATTTATCAATATGAGCCTACGGTCTCAGCTATCAACGGTTGCCTTATTCTACCAGGTTTATTTGATTATGATTCCCTAGTGTCTTATGAAATGCCTATCTCTTTTATCTTCACTCTCTTACCAGATATCCTTTAAGAGCTCCTCCTAGTGACAAAATTCTCTAGTATAAGCAACAATGCGCAGCTTCTGAGAGTGGTACACCAGTGAACAATCCTTCGCCTGCTCGAAATAAATCTTTGGATAGAGATAGTATCTTAAGCAAAATAGGTGTGTTTTAAACCGCTAATTTAACTATTTTTAAAACTATTAACCATATACTGTTTATAAATGTGAAATGGAACTATTGAATTGAATGTATTTGTAACCACTTCAAATATTTTTATCCTTGATATCGAGCTCAAAAAAGAGTCACGGTTCATTTGAAAGGCACCCTCACAAAGACCGTATCTGGCACGACTGTCAAGTCATTTCAAGATGTCAGAAACCATTGCTGAAAATCTTATCCGAGTGCATAGGATTAGGCGAAAAATCTGCTAACCAAATTAGTAGAGGAGATATTGAGTAATTCAAATGAGATTGCATCTCACGATTAAAAATGTGGAGATCGTACTTGGGATTTCGCATGCAGTGCCGTGTACATTTCATTCCACTCTCCCTCTCTTTCCCCTTCCACTATGCCCCTCAACCGATCTTCCCATGGAGTGAGAATAGTGAATGTATTGAGAGAAGGGGGGGGGGTGGTCCCCTTCAAAAGGAAAGAGGAGGGGGGAACTGAACCCCCTCACTCTAGACCACGCTCCAACAAAACGACTGCTCCCGGCCTTCCCGATAAAGCTCGCCTTTTTTAGTCTTTGACCACCGACCACCGCTGATCAAGCAACTGAGATTTATGTCTTCACGACGGGTGGACTAGGAGACATGTAAAGAAATGAAAATAGAAACTCACATTCTCATAGAACTAAGTCCGAACTAGAGAAGTACATAAGACTTACAGTTACACTTTGAGTGAACTTTCTGCCATTTTGAAAGGCCGTAAGAAAGTGTCATGTCCTCCTTTCGAGGTTCTAGGAACCTTAAAGATTTTACGGATCTTTTTTTCTAAAATATGATCGCTACGCAGACATATATGCAAGCATAGATATAAATGGTCACATGCGCAACTATGGAACACAGTACATAGAAAAACACACAAATAGAGTTTCACTCTCAGTTATCCATTTTCGAAATTTCGGTGGCACAGCCAACTTATTCAGCAAAAGTAATAGAATAAGAAGATACGGGTGACGGACGAGAGGGGAATGCTTGGAAGAGGTTAGGGAAGAGGGGGGGTCGAGCGGTAGTGCGTTGGGACGCGGAAGCAGGGGGAAGGAGGTGTTTCTTAGCAAGTCACGTTAAGGCCTGTTTTCGAAAATCCAACTCGAAACCAAATGCAGCCGCTTTTAGCGTGTTGAGTTGCAGTGGTGGGTAAGAAAAGGGAAGGTAGATGATGAATAAGACACTAAAACGTTATAAAGAGAGGCGTGCTTGAGGACTGGAAGGCAGATTGATGCGTAAAAATGGTAGCGGGAGGCACAGTGATTACTTTTCCAAAGATTGATGGGTGTTATGCATTGTCCAATATAGAAGATGGGGCAGGGTTTATAGTTTATGTTGTAAATAAAATTCTCACGGTTGGGAAGGAGTGATAAAGATGGAGCAGATTTTAAATCTGGCTCGATTGCAAGTGGAAGGCGTGAAATTTGAGTTGTTATAGGATTTAGATAGAGTCTTAGTGGTTCTGAGAATCCCTGATGGGTTGGCAGGACGCTAAGTGACGGAGAGAAAGTTTTTAGAAAGTGGACCGTAGTTTTGTGATTGAAAAGGATGAGTAAAAGGTGCTTGACTAGTGCTTTCCTGTTCATGAAATAATCCTACACCAAGTCCCACGATAAATTATTTTATTTATTTCTTAATTTTTTCTGTGATATATCACGTTTGCCATACAAAAGAAAATGTATTCAAAATTTCCATGGAGTGAAGGTCCACGAGTTACTATTATTATTAAGCATAATAACATAATTTAGAATAAAGCATAATACTCGAGGCTCAAGTGCTCAGCTATATCAAACCAAAGGCATGAATCATTGTGGAAACAATGTCTCACACTACATGGGTAGTTCGAGCAATAAGGAAAATTTAGAGACAAGCTATCGAGTGGTACAAGGGTGCCCCTTCCCCTTTCAATCCACGATCACGAAGAAAAAGAGAGGGAAGCACTAGTGAAAATATGCCTGCTCCTTACCGGCTCCCTCTCCATTTTCATGACTTCTAACTGACACCCCCTGACACATGCCATCGCGATCTCCTGTGGTAAATTATGTAGGTACATGTAAACGAGACAATACTATTTGCCGTTCTGTTCCGCCACTACACAAGTATATGTGAAATCATGAAATAACTTTTGTCAGCCGAGAGGAAAATTTTAAGTATCATTGAATAATGGGCAACTGTTATTGACAAAGCACGTATTTTAATATTATTGGTTAAAGATTTGTATGTATCTGGTTATTAACTTTTTCTTGATAAGTCTCAAGGTCTCCAATCTTAAAGTCCTCCTCGTTCGGGAAGATTCTTCATCCATGACGCCAACGGTGACTTTGCAGGTCGTTTATCTTTGTCTTAGGTATATTCATTATTAAACTACAGCCCTAGGACGTCGTCGCGTCCATTTCAAATGGAGTGTTCAAAGTGGTGGACGGGCGTTAATACGCTCGTTCGTTCTGGGTCCTTCTGGACTTCGTATCGAAGCCGCGTCAATGCGGGAAACGGAATGAGTTGCCGGGCATCGACTTATTGAGCGGACGTGAAACGGAACTCAACGCCCATCGCATAACAGCAACGAAATGTGTTTTCGCAGTGGGTCACCTGGAAGTCTACCTGGATAGAAATGTTTCCATCTCTAACTCTCGAAGATAAGGTGCCGATTTTTGTCACATTTCACGCACCATGACTTTTAACTGGAGGAGCGGGTCATTGTTTACGGGTATATGGGGCAACGATGGATACAATTCCCCTGGTAATGCATGTTAAATATCCTAAATGGGGGCTCTGCCCTCTGCCGTACTCGATGGATCCTTTACTTCCATCCCCCACACCATCCGGCTTTAGAGGATCGCGGTGGGCGCTCCTAAGAACGCTCAGTTGGGCAAATCTGTTTTGGAAACTATATCAGCCCAAGCCTAATGAGAGACGTCCTTTTTTGTTCATAAATTAGGCTTCTAAATTTCATTTTTTAGTTGATATTTTTAGAGTTTTACCCTGACTTATTAAAACGGTGTTTCTATCTTATATCAGTAGTTATCCAGCCGTGATGTTTCATAGTGAATAGCGGGATAATATGAATGAAAGTTCCAATTTTTCCAACCCTCCCACCACGTTGAACACCTGCTGTTTATCATTGGCCAAGAATGTTTCCCTCAGAGTCATTCGGGCTTTTTTATCGCTAGTTAAATAAGCAAATACCTTGCTATTGTTGTCTTTGCTAGTATTTTCACTGCAATTATACGAATTTTCCGTAAATGGATCTTTTTATTCATAACTATGGGTAACGGTAGTATGATTTATAGTATAAAATATAACATTAATACGTTCCAATAAAACTTGGGCTGTTTGTATTTAATGAAAAATAGGGAGGTTGTCCTTGTTTTCCTTTAAAACAAAGTATCCCAGAGTGCCATGTAAAATATTCTTTTTAAAAACTAATTGGGTTGATTCACACCTGAATAGAGTTCAATTATATTACGGTGGTCATTTTTTGACCTTTTCTCTCGAATCGCAAATTTCAGGGACCGTCAGCAAAGGTCCTTCATGAACAATGCATGCGCAACCTCTGAAGTGATGCTCTTATTGGGACTTTGTCGAATATTTTTCAAATCCCTGCTTGCACCACCCTTTTTACCACCCGGTACCCTTGCATATACTTTATTCATAACATATAATTTTTTATGCTTATCTGATGTCATTGCCGATTTTTTTCGTTTGAACTTGTTGCTTACTGTTTGAATTTTTTATGGCCGAATGTGATGAAGCACCCTAAAACTAAAACCTTATAAAAACATCGTTGCAGATAGATATGCCAATAATACTATTTTGCAAACGGTCTTACTGCTGGCTCCCTCACTTAGAGAGGTTGCGTAACCGGCGGGGGGTTATGAGGATGTGACTCTCGTGGAGGGTAGGAGCGGCCCTGTAACGATAGAGAGAGACCAAGTGGATAAGAAATTGTGAGCCTTAAAACTTCATGGGGAATCGTTGATGCAGTGCAAATTTCATATCGGCCCCTCACTAATCACGATACGCAACCAAAAGCCATTTCGACCCATCGTGAGCAGTACCATTGCAGCCCGTGGATAGGAATGCGATTGAAATTTCATCCTGCCGACACGCATTATGCTGCAACTGCTCCACCTCGAATAACGAGCGGTCTGGGCAGCGGAGCAGCCTGATAATCAGCTTCATTACCCCTAATGAACAAAATTCGGGATAGTTGGTTATTTTCGCAGACACCTCGGTCCTGCGCCACGTACATATTCTGACTCATTACCAGTCGGTCGCCTCTCCGCATTTCGTGTTTAATTTTAATTTGGACGGTAACAAATGTTTTTGATGCCGCGGTTTACCCTTCCCCACCGGAGTAATTATTTCGGGCCGCAAAAGGGAGATTTACTGGGACCCCCAGCGTTGAAAAAGTGCCGCCCGTGCGGAGTCACCGAGCCGTAAAAACATACCGTTCATCCGTACCACGGCAAGACTACATTTCGGGTCCCCAATGTGTTTTCACACAGTCGAGCGAATTTGATTCACTCACTTATTCTTTCATGTACATTTTTAGATGTGTGTGAGAGCCGAAAAACGTTTAACATGGAAACACGGCTGTGTTTTATATCAACATGTTCCCCACCTACCATGGAGGTGGGACATTTTCCACTTGAAACGCAATGATTTCATTTGGTTGTTCAGGGGGTTAATTTAATCACCGGTGCTTGGGGATGCGGGCTAATAAAAGGTTCGGGTCCGCTGGGTTGATTTGTTTGGAGGGGAGAGATGAGGACACATTTGGCGTATCGTCCGACTTCGAAAAGGAATGTATCCGCCATTACGCTTGAGCGCCGATCGCCGACCTCTCGATTGCGGCTATATTGGGGCGAGTGAAAAGGTTTTAATTACTGCGGTCGAAATCCCTTTTAATCTGTGTGCGCGGAGGAGGACATTTAGGTCACACATGCGTAAGCGAATTCGAAAGACACACCGGGTTGACTCTTGGTAGCATATTTACTCTTTCCCACGACTCATATCCTCATTTAAATCATTAGCCATTATTAATGTTCTTGTTATCCCAAGCACAAAAGTATCCATTTTTGAGTGAAAAAAAGTTCGTTGGTCATTCTTAAAATGCTCATTATATTTCGTGTGAGACAGTAAAATTGATTTATTAAAAACTAATATGAATTATTGGCTTAACGAATTTATATTGAAACTTTAGGAATTTCGATTTACCTACATAAAAACTGTGGTGTTTGCATCCAAATATGCTTTCCCAAAACACACGGTTTTTGCTCACCAAACTTCTGACTTTACTAATTTGTTTAACGCTTTTGCTCCGAATTGATATAATTATATGTTACATGACGTAAATTTCTACAAATTATGGGAAATCCATGAAAATAGGGATGGCAATTAACTTAAAAAACACAGAGAGAAAGTTGTTCTATGCATGCATGTAGTTTGAAATGAGTATTGGATATTTTAAGCTATCATAAGGTTTTACAGTGATAAGCATATCCACCATTCACTTTAATTTTATAAATTATTAACTAATTTTGAAATAATGAGTTCCTAATGGCAGGTTATTAAAAGCTATTTTTTCTAAATAGGTAACT
>LYUA01001674.1:239163-249351 GCA_002093875.1 Calopteryx splendens
TAATGTATCTATTACGTGAGTGATGATATTTACCTTTTTTGTATTGTTGTAGCCCTGATTATGGAATACATTATAATCCGAAAAATCTGATATACCTACACAGAGAGTTTTTCATATTAGTTTGATGTATTCGTCGAATGTCAGAACATTCTTGCGAACAATAATTTTCTGCAGGAATTAGAATTCCCGTTAGATCGGGTAAAAAGATGTGCATAGGACTAGAAATCAATTTCCAATTAACGCAAGATATAGACTAAATAATAATAGAATGTCAATGGACGCAACAGGGTGTCACGTTATGATCGTAGTTTCTCATGCAAAAGAATCGTTAGTCTAAGAATTGAGAATCCCATTTTGAACTCCGCCATTTACCTTATTTTTATCAGCTGGAAATGTATATATCCGCTACGAAGTGACAAAAGCATTAAAATATAAATTTAAAAAGGATTTCATTAAGATATGTGCATGTGAATTAACAAAGAAAACTTTAAAGTAAGTGCAATACTGACCAATATGATTTTAGTGCTCTGCCCCTAGGAGGTAGGGTGAATAAATGCTTTTAATTAAATTTGAATAAACATAATTAAGAAAAGGAAATAACGAAAAAATAAAATTATGCCGATGATGCCGATGATAGGTTGAATATATTAAAAACGGCATGAGAAATTATAGCAGGAAATTATATTACTGAATTGATAAAGATTCTTTCCGTTAGGTACCCACTAATTTCATAGCATTAAGAATGCGAAGCAGCGGAGTCGAGGAATATGACCTTAGTGAGGCATACTGGAAGTTTACCCAAATCTGACCACTTAGGTATATTGCGCATACGGCGTAGTGCACCCGAAGACCATGGTGCTCAAACACCATATGTCTGCAATTGGGAACCATAAAAAAAACAATCTCACGTTCGGGAAAACAAACAATCTCACGTTCGTAAAAATACTCAAGGGGTGGAAATACGCTGTCTCAGTTAATGACCTGCAAAAATTATGTCTATCATAAACCGTGGAAAAAGTTTAGCTGGGGAGGAACAGCATTCATGCACGAAGCAATTTGCTAAGACGACCCCGGCTACCTAATTTGAAACATTTCCTTGGTGGATTCTGGATAGCGGTTAATGTTTCAATGCTATAACAACAGTATGATGATTGTTAATGAAATTGGTGACATTGGCCGGGTAAGTAATTGGGGTTTAGATAGGCATTGTACTGGAAATACGATGAAATTGCAAAATCTGCGCGTCAAAACTAATTTATTAATTTTTTCGTGCAAATAGTGAGATAGAATTATAGAATTAATTAAACTCGATATTTTTTAACAACTTTAAATACTTCTTTCTTTAGTCCAACTTAATTGACATTACTTTTACGTAATGAATGTAATAGAATATTAAGATTAAGCTATTTTAGCCTCAATATTTACGAGGCATGGGAGATGAGATCGTTGATACGTGATGGTCCAAACAGATTTCCTCGCTCCCATACCAATCAATTACTAGCATAGCATTTTTGAGATTGAAATAAAATGTGGCTTAAACTTCGTGCGACACAATTTAGATGTACCTACTATAATAAACGCAAAAGTGAACACTCTATCGGATGCAATTTATCACATTTTTTTACTGCATGAAATCGGATCCCTCAATTAGAAGGTTTTGAAGCTTATGAAAACAGAGCGGCCTTATTTTACAGAGTGTGGATCCAAAATTTCGATTCGCACACAAAATAGTACGCCGTCCAAAACTCTCTCAATACCGAGCAAAGACTTTCGTGGATGTTTCGATTTGGTTGCCCCACGTTTCCGACTTGGATGCCGTACAGTGAACGTGAAGAACATCCATAAAGCGGGCACCCTCCCCCAAACGTAACGTTCAAAATGGAACCTCGCCTCTCCATCCCCCCACTTCTACGCAGTTGCTACAGACACTCACGTGAATAGCCTCGGGTATTAACAGTCCACTCACTAAGTATAGATCTCTCAATTAATCGATTCATGCTCCCTCGTTCTAGGACGAGTGGCGACAGAGGGAGTGAGAGCACCATTTTTCCAGCCATCTCCACTCAATCCTGCGAGTCACATATTAGGTGTGTGGCGGGGGGTGTAAGAGCAGCAGACGCCCAATGACGATATCATGGATGAAAAACCGTCAGGCGGTCCCCTGTTTCTAGATGGAAACGAAAAAAAAAAGCCTCAATTTAAAGGTGTTTCGGGAAACTCAGTTCCTTTCGCTAATTCCTTCCACTATATACTTATTACTATACTTATATTCCTTCATACTCTTCCTTCTTATGAAGGTGATTGTGAAATTCAAAAAGTGAGTTTTACTTTCCTTTGAGTCTCAATATTTAAAAGTCTTGAAAGTTATATTTATCACGTTTGTGAGTGATTACGTCATTCTTAACATATAGCTGAGGTAGCCCTGCGGTAGCGAGTACGACTACGGAGCAGAAAGTCGCCGGTTCGATTCCCGGAGGCAGCAATAAATTTTCAACTTTAGAAAAATCGCATCATAGGGTTTTCTCCGGAACGAGGCAAAAGTGGCCCTTACAACAAAAACTACCTACTACCCCAATGGTGAGAGGCAGCAATTTCACCATAAGGCACTGATGGCGCAGATCTAGTAGATCGGTCCTTATAGAGTACTTATTAGAATTACGGTCAAATACTTATTAGAATAATGAATTTGGTTCAGTTTTTTGAGTTAGACTCTCTTTTCTTGTAATCACCTCTCTCTGCGTCTTAATTTGCGCTCGTTGTTAGATGCTACGTTTTTGTTATCTAAATGTGTTCATTTTCTTGCTAGTGTGGATTATATTACAGGTTTCTAATCATACGTTAGATTTGTCTCCAGATTCCACCTATTGCTGCCCTGCCTCCGTAAATATGTAAATTTTACCGGCCATTGAATAATTAATTATTAAAATTTAGCAATAAATATTGTCTCAGTTTCAACGTCGTATTAATTAATTATTCCTCTTACCTCTTTACCTAACTCCCTCAGGTTACGTTCTTAGCTTCCAATACTCTTGATCCTGAAATACTCATAACAATTAAATTTACACTCAAAGCGTGAATTGATCGCGTCGCATAGTTATTTTATGTCTGAAAGGGACCACTACTGGTGATTTTGGTCAATGTTTTACCCTTTCGGGCGCGCACAATGTAGAGTGACGTGCAGTCATCCATAATAAAGAAAACTCTTGTATGTACTTCAAAATTAGATGAATACCAATCGCTTTTGTTTAGCTGCATATTCCCATAACTTCCTTGGATTCCCACCTAAGATTTGGAGTCCCGCCTAAATTCACCCTCGGGAGTTTAGTCACATGCATGTGTGAATAAGTGTCGTCCATAAATAATGTCATATCGTAGGAAGAGGGAGGGAATGATGAGGGTATTCCTCGCAATGATCTCCAGTACTGTTTACCGCCCATGGCCTTAGATACACATTGAAGGCAACCTATCCTATAAAGCGAGAAGTTATTGTTAATCTTATGTCAAAAATGGACCCAAAGATTTGGATGACACGGAGTGAATCTACGGGATTCGGATGAGAGGAAGCGATTCCGCTGGATCTCGAATTCGGTGTGCTACATTCATTGGGAGAGGAGGGGTACTAATAAATGGGTGGATCAACTACAATTGTTAGTGAATTTCAACAACCCTCTCCGATGTTTTTTCCCTGACGAGTTCTAGGTGAATACCTTTCCCACATACGTAAGCGGTTTATTAATCCCCTTCCACCAAAATCCTTAGTCTCGTTTTCAATATAAGATGCGCAACATCGCCTGCCTTGTAGCATAGGAGTTGGCCTCTCGGCCTTTTTGTTGAGAAAGATCTTTTCGATTGCGTTTCTGAAACTTAGAAGAGGAAATTAGTCTTTCTCCTGATTTTATAATATTGTGAATAGGAATTCCCAACTCTGTTGCTATCTATCTACTTTTTTCTTCATCCACTTCGGCTTCCGCATTTTATGTTCTTACTTGCTCGAGATATGATAGCACATTCCTCGCAAGGATAAGTTCTTATATTTTGAAAGCTATTAAGACTTTAAGAAACAGTGGGAAATGCCGGAACGTTAACTTTAACGGAGTCACCAGCCAGTGTGAACAAAAATGCGAAAATTTCACACACAGTGGGAAATTCATTAACCTTGGTCTAAGCGAATGATTTTTGCACAGTGAAATTCTCGCCGGTGATGAAGATCGGTGGCATGTTACCTGACGTCCAATAGAGGTGAATGGAAGATTTTTCCTTGGAGTTAGCCAAAGGCTTTCCAAGTCAGGATCGATGTATTCAGGAAGATCACATGGTATCAAGCAGGTATTTCATCCATAATCGGAGAGTCATTTCGTTCTATATTAGTGCGAGCGAATTGCTTCGTCCGTAGACTAGTGAATTAAATTTTAATTAAATATGAACCCCTCTGGTGCTTAAAATAGGGAATTTCCGGCTCCAGATTCCTGTCAACTCATCCTCCACATCCTAAAAATCAACTTGCATCCTAACTTCCATGGGATAGCTTTACCACAGCTCTGGGTCATCTCCACTGCTAACATAGTACTGCTATTTCAAGATCGCACCATGAGCACATCCAAGTAAAGTCACTTGGTTACGGAGCCTCAATACTCCAACGGGTAATCGACACGGAGAGTTTTGAGTGAGCCGATCCCCACCGATCTAACTGGGTCGACACTCCATGCAAAAGGCCTAGTTTACGTCTAGAATTTCCACCGAGATGGAATTTCAGTAATGATTTTTGATAGTTAAGGAAAAGAATGCGTATTTTTTTTCAACGACTACTTCATTTGCTATTGTCTTTATGACCACGCCTTCACTGGGGAGATTATCACCTCCGTAATAATTTACAGTCGGAACCCGAATCTGAGTACTCGACTGTGGAGGCAACTATAGTCGGTACCAATCCGATTCCCGAGAGGAGTGGCGTCGGGAGTTGGCAAAGGGAGAACACAGAGGAAATACGAAATCGAATAAACATTTACGAAGACCTTGTTTGCTCATTTACTGACCACAAACGCCGCGTAATATCCCTAAGAAAATAGGAACAGAACGTGGAAAAATGCAAAAAATGCAAAAAAAATGCAAGTATTTCGAATGCCTTCGAAGAAGTGAAATAAATTTCACTAATTCTTCGATCACTAAATACTCACCTTATTTCTTTATTCCACGGCATGGAAGTAGATACATGATTGGTGCACGTCATCGACTACAATCATAATGCACAACCCACAGTTTCATTTAACAAAGTAAGGCAGAAATAAATAAGGCGAAAGAAAATTGGTGGAATTAGCAATGTGAGGACATGGAGGGTTTGCAGAGACAGAGTGAAATGGGTGCGCTTTATAGGAGAGTGAAACCACTGCCAAGAAGTAAGAAAGGAAACTCTGTACACAATATTAGGTATACATCAGGAAAATTACGAATAGAAGCAAAAGAGATTCAATGGAGAGGGAAAGGGTGCATTGAAAAACTAATCGGTAAATATATTAGACCACCCAACTTCAGCAGAGAGAATATGAGGTCGAAGAGGATAGCTTGGGCTCAGGCTAGACTAGACAGGCAGACTAGATCGCGAAATAGAAATGGCATTGAAGAAAATGAAGTCAAACAAGGCTTTGGAGGCCGATCATATCCCAGCAAAGTTATAATCTACTACATGATCTACATGATATCCCGCAAGCCGCCGCTAGGGCATGTGGCAGGGGGGGGGGGGTTATGCCACAAGCCATTCCGGCTGTCTTGTTAGGTTGTCTCGTTCCAGCTAATTGTTAGATTGTCTCGTTCCTGAAAATTTTTTCGCCTTTGCCGGGGATCGAACTCACGTGGAAATGGAGGTGTCCGCTCGCACGATGGTTACCCGGTGGAGCGGGCGCATAATAGAGCAAAGGAAAACATTGAACAAAGAGTTTTTATAATATCGTACTTAGCATTTATGAGAGTGTAGTGAGGCCAGAAGACTTTTTTAGATCAGTATTACTCCCCAACCAAAAGAAAGGAAAAGCAGCAGAATGTGACATTTTATGACAATTAGTTTGATTTCGCAAGCGGCAAAGGTAGTACTGCGGATTATCAATAAGAGAACGAAGAAGAAAGCTGACGATTACTAAGGAGAAGATCAATTTGGGTTTAGGGAAAGTAAGGTACACGTGAAGAATCAGAAACAAAACATTAGACTTTCAGGCAAATTTCGGTAACTACACCCGTCTTCGAGGCCAAGAGAATAATGTCGTTGGAAAACACTATTCTTCTGCTAATGCCTCTACTATTGCGCCCATTTTGGTAAAAATATTGCCCAAATTCGTGAAATTTGGGTAGTTAGGTAGAATTCGCCTTTCCCAGTTCATTCCCTCCTACATTAATGTACATCGCCTTCTTACTTCTTGATATTCTCATTTATTTGATTTTCTTGTTGAAAATCTTAACCCCGCATTCCGTAAAATAAGTTGGAAGGATAGGAGACTAACGTCAAAGTTCTAAATATGAAGGGAAAAAAGAGGAAGTTGCAGGGCGTAATTCGAAGATGGCAAAATAATAGGTGGAGAAGAAATCGAGAAGAGATGTTTGTGTGATCAGTGTAGGATGTTGATAAGACGATGAACAGAAGAAAGAATTCAATGGGTAAGCGTGGAAGAGGAAAATAATAGACATTTTGGATTAAATGAAGACCGGTAAGAAGCACGAAGAACCGAAGAAGGGAATATTATAAGATGAACAAGAGGAAGTCCACACAAGTCTAAGTACATATTGGCTGTTAGTGGCCGTCAAAAACCTATATTATGCTTAGATTAGCTATGAATTGAATTGTATTTATGGAAAATTTGTGAGTAATGATATTCAATGGTCCCGCTCTTATACGGATATGAAACGGGAAGATGTGAGACGCGCTAAAACGAACACTATGATGATGTCATTGACATAAAAGGATGGAAAAGTGCGAGGAAAGGGGATAGAGAGGGATCGCGATGAAAACACTTCAATTCGTGAGGTCATTGCCAAAAGGGTCAAGGGAGAGAGCAAGGAAACAAACGCTAATGTGAAAAGATTGAACGCAATGTCATCGCAGCAAGACAGAGTCGTAGAATAGAAATTATAAAGTGCTAGAGAAGTCCCGAAAAGCAATCGAAACACGCAAAGTAAAAGAGAGATTGGAGAAGAAACATATCTAATAGTGGAATTTCAACTGTAGAGTTTAAAAGGAGAGGAAGGTTGAATGTCTGTGAGTGGGAAGAAGAAGAAATGAGAAATAGTGAACAGAGAATGTGGCTGCTGGTTGTGAATGGAGGGATGAAATTGGACGCAATGAATGCCGAAAAATGTAAATAATTGATGAGAGATCGGAAAAAGAGAAGAAAACTCTTCAGTACTCATGACGGATAAACAGGGATAATACACTGAGTGTATTAGCAAATCGGAGTGGAAGATAGATAATATGTTTTTTAACGGTGTTTAGAATGCCGAGGAATGAAAATTAACTTGAGAAAAAAAATCATTCATAATTAACTCCATCCACGCGACAAGAGATTTCAAAGCATCCGATTGAGATAAAGAGTGTTTATATAATGGAAGACGATCTGGAGAGAGAAGCTGGCGACGAGGGAAGTTCACTATTACGCCGAGGATGGCCGTTACCCCAGCCTACCAAAAATCGAGCAAAGAGGTTACAATACGAAGATTTCAATTAAAGGTAGAGGATTCTTATCTCAGATGCATCATTAGCATTTCAAGCCAAAGATTGTTTAACACTTCATCACTCCAATCTTCCCTTTTCAAGCTACCTCCCTTAGATACCCCCTTACCCCCCTCTCTCCCGTCTTAACATTCCTCTCTGTTGGGCCAACGTAGGTCCCTTGATCTTCTTCGTGGCGCCTTCCCTTGTATTTTCAAACTTCCGCCATGTTTCTTCACAAGTCCATTGTCGTCTCATCTGGTGTGTGCCTGAAAGATATGGTTCTTCCCTTTCTTATCTAGGGCTCGAGATTCGTCTTTTCCTCCTCTGATCTCCTGAGAATATCTTAATTTCTTATTTCATCTGACCAATTGATCTTCGTCACCCGCCTCCAGTAACAGCTTTCGAAAGTTTCTATTCTTCAATAGTCTGCAGTTTCCAATGATCCATGTCTCTGACTGGTAGAGTACTATATTCCACGCGAATGCTTGCAAGTAATGCTTTCTCTTATCTAAGATTATCTCCTTTGGGCTATTCTCAAATTATAATAATGGAATTAAAAGCATAAATTCTTCTCCCAGACAGCAAAATGATCATAAAATTACGCCATAATGCGGGATAGAATAGTACGACAATCGGGAAAAAGTGTGAAAGAGTCATGTGAGTGATGCTTTTGCTCAAGTTTGATGTATAAAAAGCACGGAATGCCTAGTGGGTACATTTGTATTTGGTTTCTCATTCGAGGACATTTTTCGATTCGTTCCCGTCCGTAATCGCTCCTCCCTTAGATGTCAAGTTTCGTTTCGCTCGAAATGCATTTGGCTCGTAGTGTTTTTTAAATCTTAGTTACACGGACGGTTATTTTGGATAGTTTTATCTTGAAATAAAAAACTATAACTCTGAAAACATAAAAATGTTGAAGAATGTCTTAATAATAGAGCAACTCAGTTAAGGTATGAAAAACATACCCTTAATTATCTAAAAAATACGGTACATGCTCAGGAGAAACACAAATGAGATTGGACATTTAATTCTAAATTCGAATCATCCATTTTATTAAATCGCAAAAGCACCAACTCATTAATCTCGAGATATTAACTAATAATAAATATTTAACTCCCGTCTCCCTAACAAGGAGTGGGGTATTTAACTAGTTTAAAAGTACAAGCGAGGAATAATTTAGAACAATGCATGTCAAGGCAAAGTTTGAAAGCGATCGAGACAGAAAATACGAAATTTTTGAGTTGTAAGATTGAAGAGAGGGATAGGAAAGCAACTCTATTGTCACGGTTAAGATTTCACACCACAACCTTTAGTATTCCGTTTCTCTGTCGGTAACACCTGGGTTTATATAACTAATAGCAAAGTACCATGGGAGAAATAAAGAAAATATAAAAATGCAGTTAGGTGACTGCATACATTTCAGTGTAATTTTCCTAAAGATTTCTTCTACATTTATGACACTGCGTACGGTGAGAGGAATTAAGAAAGAAATTACAAGCTAATCATGTTAGCTCTGACAGCTCCTACGTCTTCCAATTCTCATCATTTGATGTAAGTGCACTTTGTCTTCCACATGGGATATTTCGTTCAATCGTACCTTCTAGTCAGTCCCTAAAAAAGCCATTGTGCTGCGTGGTTCGACTTCAGCCCGGTTTTTCTCCATATAGCATTTCATACCGTGTTTTCCTCGTCTGATCCACCCCGTGCGAGTTCCTTTCTCATTTTATCTGGATTAATTTGATCCTCAGCATCTGCGTCCATCACCAGGTTTCCAAGGTTTCTTCCCTGGTCTGCCGTTCAAATGCGCATGCCTCTGACCCACCAACAATCCAGATGAACGCTTCCTTGTTTGCAGGCGCACCTTCTTTGAACACATTAGTTGCCTCCCCATCAAAGACCCCTTTTCAGCTTCAGCTATTCTGTGCTTGCGATGTCCGATAGAGATTCATCATTCGCATGCTATACTCCTTCCAAAGTAAAAGTAAGAAATCACAAAGTATAACTTCTCTCCATGAACTACAACGTCTGTTTCCACATTTTCCGTTTTATGCTCTACAATTTCAGTTACATTCCTATTGATTTCCACGTATTACCATGGTAGCGCTCTCAGGTCGTGGGATCCTGATCCTAAGACCCCCTGCATTAAATTTGTTGTTGACTGCATAACGAAGCAAGTAAACTTCTTCCACATGCACCTTATTCCTTTCATTCGTAGAGCTATAATTCCTTTGCCCCTCCCCTCTCGTATTTTCTGTACAGTATCTACCGATGAGTGTTTGCATACTCGTCCATCTCGTAGTCCATTATTTTTTATCTTCTGTTTTCCTCCGTCGGGCATACACGTTGTGAAACTGTTCTTTAATCACTTTCCATGTTTTTACTCCTATGGGAACATATTTTTTCACTCACGTTGAGAAGGGTACAGGAAACCCTGTATCACTCGGAGTCCATGATATTAACATAAAATAGTTACTTTACTTACAGTATTTGTTCAA
>LYUA01001674.1:303488-317820 GCA_002093875.1 Calopteryx splendens
AAAGGAGCCAGCGTGGAATAGCAGTAGTATTAAACAGAAAATTAGAGAAAATATTATTAAATATAAACCAACTAAATGATAGAAAATTATAGGTAGAGATTAAAGCAGAACCAACGAATGTGGTTGTAATTCAGGTTTGCATGCCGACAAGCAATCATAGAGAGGAAGAGGTAGACGGTGCATATGACAAGCTAGAGAAAATGATTGAGGTTATTCCTGGAGCAAAACAGTAACAGTTTTGGAGGACTGGAACGCGGTGGTGGTCGAAGGAAAAGATGAGAGTAAGACAGAGGAGTACGGCTAAGGAATAGGGAATCACCTTGGAGAGAAAGCTATAGGATTTTGCAGGAGGAATGTCTTAGTTATAACTAATACCTGGTTTAAACACCAAAACAGGTAGATACACATGGAAAATGCCGGGAGATTCGGGGAGATATCAATTTAATTACATTATGAATACCCATAGAATAAGGCATAGCGTCATCAATTCACAGAGGTTTTCTGGAGCGGATGCCGATTCAGACAAAACTTTAACACTAATTAAACGTACTTTAAAATTCAAGGGTACTCCAACCATAATTTAATTTACTGCTAATGGTTTTGCCATTCCAGTGCAAAACAAAAATACAAATTTTCCTTAAGGAACGTCAGAAAATGCTAGATTGTCTAAAGAGCATATATTACCGTAATCAGTCTAGTATTCTCCTTAAAATTAATAGAAAAGGATGATGCATTATTTTTGGAAGGAAATCGAGCTTACTGACTGGAATTCACACACACCCAAAATATTCAGTCGAAAAATTTTCCCAAAGGTTTTAAACTTGACATTTACCCCAAATCGGCATTGAATCTTTAGAGTGGGACCGCAAGCGAAGAGGAAATCTGAGGGCAGGATAGAGTAGAAAACGGATGATTGTACTGATTCATGCCTGCACAGTGAGGATATCTATTACGTAAGGAGAGAGAACGCCATCGGAAGCAATTTGTATGTGTAATTCCCTTGAAGTTGGGTGACATGCAGAGAGATATTGCAGTCAAGATTAGACATGAATGTCATCTTCGACATTACCCTTCAAAAGGCAAATATTTCACGACCTGTGAACGACTTCCCTCGTATGAACGACTATGAGGGCATCCTGGGATGCATGGCTAGTACATCTGGACGATACTGAATTCATACAATGATATCTAGGAAGAATCAATGAAAAAATAGCAATCCCGTGAATACATTATGAGACTAATCCAAAGTATTTTTCTGAGTGTCTGGTAATCACAATGAAGAACGATATATTTTATTTACTAATATTCAATTTTAAATGCTTCTACTTTAATTGGGAATACAATTTGGTGACTTGGGACATATTAAGTTTATAATTGACCAGCACTATATCGATCTCAGTATTTACCTGAATCCAAATTTTTCACCATCTATGGTAAAGAAATATCACAATCCCTATGGACCAAAACAAAAAAAAAACCAAAGTAGTTAATCCGAAGTTCGGTTTTTAGGTGAGGGTACTACTACCCAGTACTAAGCCCAACGGCGTGTGAAATTTACTCATGAGGGTCGGGTGTCCATTTCCTTTCTCTGTGCCGCCTGCGATTTCCCGGAAAATTCTGATACCAGGAAAAATGATACCAGGGAGGGTGACCAGAGCGTACATCCGGTATCGAACCCTGGCCCTCCTGCCAGTATCCCAAAGCACTACCTACTGGACAACCACTTCCCTACATGAATGAAAAATGGATGTGTATTAAGCGTAACAATTCGAACGGATAAAACTGCCCCTAAGTTCTCAAAAGGCACAAGGAATTTTCTGAAATGTTCCGCCGAAAATTCATACGTCAAGAAACCAACGAACGCCAAAGAACGCGGTTACCTATCGGGGTAGGACTCCCTTTCACAACCAATTCGCTCCATTCCCTCATTTCTTCCGAGGGCTACTAATTTCCTCGAATACTGCCCCGTCCTTACATACTTCTTTCGCCTCTATCACGCTCACACCTTGTTTTTTTACGTGGCCTTATTTTCCATCTCAGACTCCGCGTATTCCTCGCGTCTTGGGTATCTCTTCGATCACATTCACCCTAAATGTTTTCGGTCTACCCCTTCTCCTCTCTTTCAATGCAATGCACTCGTACATCTGTTTGGTGATTCGACTCCCGTCCATTCTCTCAATATGGTCAAACCAGCATTGCACACATCTCTCGTACTTGCCCCATGACCAATGCAGCTAATCCACATTATTTCATCACCCACCCGTTCCTCTCCTTAGTTCTACTATTTTAACCGCAAACACACCTCAAGTACCCCAAAAACAACCTCCGCATTTATTCGTTATTTATACTTATCCTCGCGCGCCTATCAATTTTTCAGTTCGAAAATAAAAGTCTAGTTGTGGTGACTAAATGTGGAAATAATTAAACATCATGTTAGTATACAATGCTTTGCCAGATGCTTTGTACTGATGCTGAGAGTTAAAACAAAAAAAAACAAAATTTGCGGCCACTTCGCCTCACATGTCTTCCGTAACATAACTGTTGCGGTGTCGTCGATCAGCCTGGTCCCGCTACGTTTGCCTCGCAAAAACGATCGGCTGTACTCAGCTCATGCGTCGAAAGCGGAGAAATAAAGACCCGACCCGACGCGCTGCGCATAGTCCTCCGTTGTTTGAACAATCTCCGCGCCCACCACACCCGACACGCCGCCCGCGAGGTGCGGACGTCCACCCGCCTTTGTTCCTTTCCCTCCGCCCTGTCCACTCACTCCAACCCGTCTCCATCCCACCACCCTCGCCTGCAGTGGCGTACACCTTGAGGAGGGAGGGGGTTGACACTCACCCTGCCGACCCGTCGCGCGAATGCAACCGGAAAACGTATTTATAGACACGCATGACATACCTGGGGCACGGTAACTATATAGGCACTGTAGAATTTGGTTCAATCGAAATAAATGGGCAATTCGAATCTGCAATTTAATTCCCTTGAAATCACCATTTTAAATTTTCCTCAAATTAAATTTCATCCGAATGTTACGAGAAAAAGTATATTCGGAAAATTTTCACCTTGGTTCGAGTGCATTCCAAAATATGTTGGAAAATTATGACAACCATGATACATACATTAATATCAAGAAGACTAAAGTAATTAGAACCTCAAGAATAGGAAGACGAAGTTAAGCAATCAACCAGAACGATAAGGAGTTCCTCACAGTAGAGAAAAGTACGATTTCTTAAATCAACCAGAAGGGAATAAATTAGAACAGGTCGAACTATTCACATATTTGCTAGGTATTCGAGAGACATTAGGATGAGGATTGCATTGGCCAAAGAAGCATTCGCCAGAAGAAGGGAATTTATGAGAGGCACGTTAAGTAGCTAAGGAAAGGAAATATTAATAAAGACTTTGATATGGCGCGAAGTGGTGTATAGACACGAAACCTGGTATTTAAGGCAATAGGATGAGCAGAGATTGGAGGATTTTGAGATTTGGATGTGGAGAAGAATGGAGAGGAAGACAAACGACTAAGTATTAAACACGTTTAAAGAAGAGGAAGAGAGGAAGTTGATGTTTATAGCATTCGAAGAAGGTAGAAGAAGTGGGTAGAGTTGATATTGAGAGTTATTAATGGGATTTTAATAAAACCAAAATAGGAGGTAGAATGTTGGGTGTGTAAGCGGGGAAGAGGAAGGAATAGGGAATAATAGTCTTTTAAACACGGGAAGAAGACGGGGAGGAAGTACGGAGGCGGAAGGAGGGAGTCTCTGAGGCAAGGGATGATCGTAGATAGGTCTTTTGAGGTGTGGGCGTGGAGAAGTATAGAGAAAATAATTTGGGGAGAGAGGGAGACCAAACGACGAAGTTTTAAATATGGTGAGAGAAGAGAGGAAGTCGCTTTTGTGGAAATTCGGAGAAGAGAGAAGTGAATGGAGGTGGAGTGGGAAGTGGATAAGACCTCATTAGAAATGGGATAACGTAATAGGTTAACCTGGAAGAGGAAGGAATAGAGAGAAAAGGCTTTTCGGATGACGCGAAGGTAGTTAGGAAGCATGAAGTTCTGAAGGAGGAAATAATGTAGGTTAAACGAGAGTAAGTCCACACGGACGGTAATGGTTGTAAGGGACCGCGCAAAACCGATATAGATTATCAATGGTGATAATGAAGAAGATAGGCGCGAGAATTGCCCGTACTTGGGGATTGCCAATAGCCCTGCTTCTTTCGATCATCGAATCACACGATGTTTTAGTGCAAATTTGGCTCCAATCTTGCATCCCCCATATAACGCACCGTGATGTTTTCCTTTCCCCCTTCCTAAACCTCTAGTGCAGCATAAGTTTAATCACTTCATCAGCTTTTTATTTTTTTCACAAATTCTACATTGAGTCGCTTTTGCTCCTTTTTTTATCGTAAAACTACGACCGGCGCATGTAATGGTGATGTAATGTCGTTCTCGTGACACCAAATAATGGTTGCCACAGTACTCAGAGGTCGCACCGCGCTGACCATGAAAACGAAATTGGCAGTTTCTCTTAATATTGTACTAAGAGGGAAGCAGATGCTACACTCAGTTTGTGTATCGTAGGCCACGCTCAGAAATAAGTGGAAGTGAGATATTTGCTGAGTTAGGGTACGTATTCTATGTACCGGTTCAGTACAATTTTCATTTGCAGTCATTAGCTTCCTGGAGCGATTATCATAATCCTATACCGGTACATAGGTGCAGGCTAATCCAGGGGTCTATATATAGCTACCGGTACATACTTGTGTGTTTTTTTTTGCCAATAACCTTTTGAACCTAGAAAAAACCTGTTTCGTCATCGCTCTGATGAGACTGACAAATGGAGGAACTTGTTTCTATTCTTCTCCCCCACACGTCTTGGAGAGACCGCCTCATGCAAATTATGACAGCTGATTTCTTTGCAAAAACACCTTGTACTTGCCAGACGTCACAAATTGCAACTGTGCCTTATAATGCTTACGGAACCTGTTTAGACGAAAACTCGGTGATCATAAACATGACAATAGTCTGCACC
The DNA here is from genome assembly GCA_002093875.1 of Calopteryx splendens. Taxonomy (NCBI): domain Eukaryota; kingdom Metazoa; phylum Arthropoda; class Insecta; order Odonata; family Calopterygidae; genus Calopteryx; species Calopteryx splendens. The sequence continues at coordinate 308,522 of LYUA01001674.1, forward strand.
TAAGATTTTACCTGCGCGTTTTAAAATCCAACGTATCAAACAAAATAAGCAAATTAGAAATCATGTGGTTGCTTGCAGTTCCCTTAGGTACTTCAAAAAGCTTTCTGTTTGTTTGCCTGAAAATAAGTAAGTTATCTATTTTGTGGAATCTATCTATTTATTTATTATTTTCTCTCGAACCTTAAGAACTTTATGCTATTTTTAGAATGAAAGAAATCATAGAGACTGCATTACGTGATCTTACAAACTTACTTCTTACATACTTACGGATCTTACAAACTGTCATCTTATTTATTTTTAAATAGGCAGCAACATTATTACCCCGATGGAGGGTAAGAATGCAATCTTATGCATGCACTCTTATACGGTGTTCATTTTTTCTGTGTTTACTGTTTTTCATTTTTAACATTTCTTAAGCATACAGCCTTAAAATATGTAAAACTGCATCGACCCCTCACTCAAAATTCCGTCATTTTGTCCAGAAAAAGAGCTTCTTCGGTCGATCGATTTTTTTAAATTGAATAAATGCTCAGAAAAATTTTTCGGGGAAAAAATAAATTCAAAATATATTATTTCATGCCTTCATTACGTTTACGGTGCATATTTTGTTTGAAAATGTAAATATTAGAAGAGATGATGCCCATATTCCGTGTTAACGTTCTTTTAGAAGAAGGTAGAAGAAACAAAGACACCCAGAGGTTGTTTAAGATTCTGAAAATTAGTCGCTCGCTACGACCTTCACCATTATCTTAACCTGCAAACCACCACGAGAGCGTGGGGCAGGAGGCTTCAGGCCAGCAGCCATCAGAGTAATTGGTTATTAAAGATATTTCGTTTCATTTTATTTACGGGAAGTTGGAATTTTCGTAAGTACGTAACATATCCTAGAGTTGTGGTCAAGGAATAGTGCGAGGGCAAAGGATCCCTTATAAATCAGTGTCCTCGGCAATTCGTATTTATAAAATAGTTAATGTCATGCATGCAACCTTCGCGCTTCCATGACCGAAGAGGCTGGCCAAAGATAATTCTCCGAATTACGAATCACTGGAACTTAAAAACGGGACATGGTCCTAAAATTGCGACAGACCTGTGAAATTTTTATTGGTGTACCTGGAATAAAAACTCAATTGAGTACAGGGCTCGGTGATGCGCCAAGCATAATTTCCCCTTTGATCCTCCGATGTCTATCTGTAGCAGAATCGCGTCAGTCCACTGGAAATTATTATTGAGGGTCATTTAAAGGAGTCTGAGGCACCCTTATCAGGAACATCGACAGCAGATGAAGAATCATTTGGAGGCGCTCCCCATAAAGAACGTATTCGGCTAAACCGGTTCCATTGCTTAAAAAGTGAAGCATCCTTATGTTTACAATTCCATTGTGCTGCAGTCCGTCGAGCTAGTTCTGGTCAGAAGAACCCCACAGTTGGCCGCCTCTTTTCCTTCTAGGGCGGATTTGCCTAGACCTTCCGCTAATATTTGCCCTCTCTTGCCTCTTTCGTATTACAAGAGTCGCAATGATTAATAAAGAGATATGGCTAAGTAGTATGGAAAAACAACTATTCGCTGATGGGATTTTTACAACACGGCGAAAGAACTTGCTTCATCATAGATTGAATACCTATTAAAGGTAGATTTTGGACGATCCCGAACAACTGCTTCCCATTACGTACCGAGTGCACTTTCTCATTTATGCCAATATTTCCTTCTTCAGTCCTTCTTACTTCCAAACTGTCTCCATGCCATCCAGGAGGCCTATTCTCTATCCTTCCCTGCTTACCCTATATATTCCATCCCCTCTCTATCACGACCTAACCAACACCCCACTCTTCTCCATATTTCCTCCCCTCTCTTCCTGCCATTACTGGATTTCACCCGCAATAACTGCCTCTCTTCTACCGCCATATTTGAAACTCCGTCTTTAGCCTTCTCCTCTCTGTCCAAATAATTTTCTTCATTTTTCTCCACCCCCACACCTCAAAAGTCTACCTATCATCTACGCTCATCCTCTGGGGTCCCAACAACCAGGTTTCAGAGTCATACTGCGTGCGCTACGCTTCATATTTTAGCTTCACTAACCTTTTCTTTGCATCTTTATTTAGCGTACCTTTCACCAATTCCCTTCTTCTGGTGCTAGTAAAAAAATTGGAATAGAGTCAACTTTAGCCCACAAGGTGGGGAAGGACTAGATTACCACCACTTGTTTTAAAGATTTTGCATAAGATTTTTTATAGAGAAAATTGTATACACCTCTCACATGAATGGTTTCACTTTCCGTGAGAATGTGGTGGTTTGAAGATTTATTGATCGAAAGGCTGCCAAATGAAGAACTTTCTGATGAGATATCAAGCCAAAATTTGTAGTCTGAAGTACCAAATGTCTAAACAACCTTTAATCTTGCAACCAATGCATATTTACTTTATCTTTGACATTTAAAATAAGAGAAAAATTTCGTTTTTATTCATTATAATATCTACTAAAGATAGGAATCACCTTCATGTCTAGAATTGGTAGAAAGATTTAAAAACGCACAGTATGTGCACAGGCTTTTAAACGTGGCGTCCGACTCTGGATCCCTAACATCCCTCCTTATATGGTAAGCCGTCGACCAGCCGGGATTTTCACCACAACCCTTCCTCCCCATAATAAATCCTTCTCTCAAACCACGCAGCTATTCTTAATGATCCAAATCTCCATCGCAAGCACACGCATTATACATTACCGCTACTGTTAAGGAGAGTTAAGTGATACTAAAACGCGCATTCATGAGATCAGATGGCGTCATTTCGGGCGTCAAAAGGACAGCCGGTTAATATTTCGAAATCCTTTTACCTTATTGATCCAAGTGCTCCTGTAGACTTGATTTTTTAGCGAACACACTTCGGAAACCGACATTAACACGCTCAGACGACTCATAACGCCACGCTGTTCAACCAAAAACGGGTTCACCGATGAAATTCTTCGAGTAGGGCGATTTATGTGAAAGAGCTGTAGCTTCCGCGAGACGAAAGTGACAGGAACAGTAAACAACCCATCTTCACGCCGTCCCCTTAGTTCCACCGTCCAACGAGCTATTGTGCTACGAAATGAAACTTAATCCCTTTTACTAACACCTTTTTTTATTTCCTTGTCCTTGCGTACGTATTTCTCATCTTCCATCTACACACACTGTTTCGTAGGTTCACTTCCCTTCCCTAGACCCCTAACACCCCTCGTTTTCAGTGTCACTTCAACCACGTGTTTCTAATATAACGTCCATGACCTCTCTTCCCCTTCCTCGCAAACCGCTCACTCTTCTCTCATATGTGTGTTTGGTGATTAGTCCCTCATCCATTCACACTACGTCTCCAACTTAATGTAAAACACTTATTTCATATGTGACCATCACTTCTGCCTCCAATACACATTCTTTCATCACCCACTCATTCCTCACCCTCTCTCTCTCGCATTCTTATCGACCAACACTCCTCAAGAAACGTACTTTGACTTTAAACTATTTCGTTTCAACATTGTCTCGTCACCCGGAAATAAGTCAATGGACTAATGCCGGGCGGATTAGTCAGGAGTGTGACGTAGCAGCTTGTCAACCGATTGGCCATGGGTTCGAGCTCTGCCTTGGACATGGATGTCATGTTAACTATCTCAATAAGTAATTATAAATATATTTAATAATTTGTCCCCGTGTCGACTCTAGTAGTTTGGAACACCTGGTGACAAGCCAGGGATGGCCCATCGGGATTCCAGCGCCAACGATAATGTGCCCGTAGAACAAGCACAGAGCATGAAAACTAAGTACGCATAGATGAATTATAGAAGATAAACTTACATTGAACGAAATATGTCAGATAATTAGAAAAAACCCTCAATTCGTCGTCACTTTTCGTGCTAATGCACTTTCTTTTGTCTAATTATTAAGGAAATAATAATCATAGACAGTGATTAATTTAAGTGCAACTAATTAATTTCCCCCCGAGAGCCAGATGTAATAAATTTAATGTTTTACAAGTTCCGCTTTCATGTTGAAGGTCTCTTTTATTCGAAGTATTAGTTCGTTAATTGAGGACAACGTCCTTCAATGTGTCGCAAAATCCAGAAACACGTGCATTGTTTCTTTTGTAAACTTTCAATCGGCATTCTGATTACACATGGCCAAAAATGTATTTGGTTTCACGAGTCCAGATTTTCTCCTTTTTTACACCCTCGCTACGGACATAGGTACCTAATGTGAATGTCTGATGCATAAAGTTGAATGCTTGTTTGGCTATCCGTTATGAAAATACCAATAGAGTTTTAAACTTAGAAGTATCGATTTTGGCACACTATTACAAGGCACTCTAGCATGGACCGAAGACAGTTTTTGGAAGGCCGGGGACTCCAATTAAGGGGCTCCTATGCGCCTCCCCACAACGTAATTCCCCAACAAATGAATCTTGTCTATTGCGCTGCTAGAGGAACTTAGATCCACCAAGACTAAGAATTGGAACCAGGCTTTGCAATGGGAATTTGTTCACTCGCATCATCGAAGCACCAGTTCTTACTGGCACTGAGCAAATTGGGAAGAGGGGTATTCATTCCGCTGCACTCCCCACTGATTTCCTCAGAAATGCCGATGGACCTTAAGCGTCTGCGTTTCTCGATTCGTCGATTCCGTTGCCACGTGTGAACATCAACAAACTCAAGGGTAGTCATTGGTGGAGGCTCGCATTCATTTGAAGGAAGCCTGATTTTCACACGGGCAACTCCATCTCACCTGCTCAATGGCTGATAAACTCTAAACTAAAACTCTCTGCACTTGTGTTTCCAATGGAAAAAAAACAAAAATATTGGGTATCAAAAAGCAATAACCTAAATGAATTACATTAAATTTACTGGAAAAATACAGGAATATATTTTTCATGCATAAAATTTCACCCGCTGAATTTATGGATTCCATGTACATATATTAATATTTACTAGGGAAATACTGGTTATTCCTACTCTTTACCTAAAATACCTATTCTGATATTCCGCAAGGGTTTTTCAACGTTTATTTAAGGTGATAAAAATTGGTTAAAATCCTATCCGTCGCTGCGAGGAAGCCTCGCGAGCCTTTTCCACTCCTCATAAATCATCCCAGGGCCGTTCGTGCCCGAGGCGGAATCCGAACCGCGGCGGATGAATGGCCTGTTGACCGGCGAGGCGTGTGCGCCACCTAGCAGGTTAACCAGAGACCCCCATGAATGAACCTGGGGAACATGAATGCTCACTTCAATTTGGCGTCGTCACACTTTGCCAGCCGGATTAAGTCCCCCACCGGAGCAGAGCGGGAACTTTATAGTGTGCCAATCAGGGGCGAGGTTTCACTCTACTGCTTGAGCTTAAGGCAAAAGTAACACAACCTGCCGAGAGCTGGGTCCTGATTGGTTGACCGTAACTTCACCCTCGTTTTATCGGAGGAATTTATCCTTCGAACGAAAGCTACTTCCTTATACGACCCTTCGTTTCTTCGGCTCGAGGAAAGAAAGGTTAATAATGGCTCATTATTTCACAATGAAGAGGGTTACAAAAGCCCAGCATTCAAATCATCCCACATTAGGCTAGGCAAATTAAAATTTAACTGCTGTGAGCTCGAATATCGTTTGCAAATGTGAATATAAATTCATCATAACTGTGGTTTGAGGCGAGGAACGTTCTGTAACATAAGCTTTAACATTATTTTCGACGTAAACATACGTAAAAATAACATTTATTGGAAGATTATTTTTTTCCAAAAATAAAGTCTTTTTCCAGCTTGATTAGCCCGCAGGAGATTGCCCTCTCCGTATTTCAAGCAATGAAGAAATTTGAAATCGATTAGAGGAATAGAAGGTTTATATTACATTTTCACAAGATACAAAAGGCTGAAATTGATATAAACGGATGCAAGAAAGAACCAAGAATAATAAGAGAAATTAGACAAGACTGCCATCTATCCCCTTACTTATTTAACTTGTTCATAGAGGAGGCAATCACAAGAATGAAAGAAAATACCAATGGCCCCAAAATTAATGGTAAACGTATTCATAGTACCTATCCGATTCGCAGATGATATTCCTAATAATAATCTCAGAGTCTGAAAAGATATGAATAAAATAATAAAAACACTTTATAAAACCGGAATTAATTAAAAAATTGAAAATAAACATGAAAACAAAAACTGGTGACAGGATAGAGGATAGAAAATGTAAAAACTGATAAAAACTAGGTAGTATTAACTTGAATCAGGCTGAAAATGTCTGCTACCAAAGAAGCATTATTCAATACGAAAAGAAATATGAGACTGAGATTAAGAGAAGAATAGTCCTGGTAAAACAATCATTCCAAAACAAAAAAGATTCATTCATGAATAATCAATTTAACAAAGAGGCCAGGAATAAGATCACCAAACACTTTGTTTGGCGCGTATTAAAAACGGATGTGAGACATGGACCATCAGGAAAGCGGAAAGTAATAGGCTTGAGGAATTAGAAACGTGGATCTGGAGGAAGCTGACGAGGGAAGGCTGAATAGATAGAAGAGGTAATGATGAATTTCTATAATGAGTAAAAAAAAGTTGATTTAAAAAATAAAATATACAAGAAGGGGAAAACTGATTCATCATGTACTTAGATATAATAAAGTCTAAACAAATATATTCGAAAGAAAATTGGACGTCCCAGAGCTAAATTCTTCAAGAACATGGAGAAGGAGGTAAACTTCATGTCGTACAGCAGCTTGAAGGAAGCAGCGATGAAATTAGACGTGGTGCCATTTCAGCAAGGCCTAATTATTTTTATGTTTAACCTAGTCTTATTGCTTCTTATAAAACCTCTTTACCTTCGTTTTCCTATCGTTGATTCTATTCTCATATTGAACACACTGGTTCTGTTATGCGCTCAGCAATGATTGGAATCCCTTAGCTGACAGGCCAAATAGAGCTAGATCATTTTATACTTTTAAAATTCAAAGGGTGAAAAAGCTATCTGCCTACCCTGTGCTCAGAATTGAATGCATACGATGAGGTAACACAAGAAAACACCAGATATTACGCTAAAACACCACGGAGAATTTCCAGACACTTAATCCATATTGAAATGGGTGCCTTCTGTTTAGCAGTCGATTGCTCTATTGACTGGCACGGTCAGATCTCCAATAATTTAAGAGTCGCCCTAAATATTTGTGGACATTTTTCCCATCCATATTGAACCACGCCGGGATGATATTAGCATGGCACCTTTAGTAGTGGGTTATATACATGGCAACCCCTAGATCTGTCTCCTTGTGAACTGAGGCTTAGAGGATTCTACCTATAGGCTCCAGTACACAATTATATGGATTTAAGAAGGAACTTAGTAGACAGTAAAAAGACTGACGTATCCAGGCTTCTCCGCATTTATCTCCATTTCACAGATATGTACCGGTGTTTCAATACCTTTCTCGGAACGAATTCACGTTCAGCTGATTTTTCAATAATTAACTGGGGATTATGTACTAATACTTCTTTATTATACCCATAAATTTTGGAACACAAATAGATTACTTCATTTATCTTAAATAGGATATCGTTCAAAACAACATGTTTATTGGAGAGATAACTAATACATGAGATCATTTTCATCATTGCATTATAGGTTAGAAATTTGGTGATGGGTGTGGTAAAACCCAACGTCGGTCTCCTCTTGAATGTTGGTTGCCAAAGTGACCACAATTTAACACCCTACCCGACCAAATGAGAACTGTTAATAAAGTGCCCAGCAATGCTTCAACGTATTCTAAAAAATACTGCGGATGTAAAAAGTAACGCGAACTTTAGAACCGATCCCTTAGCATTTCATCTGCACTGTCTGGTTTCAGCCTCTTTAAAAGGAATCGTAAGTTTCTAAGGCATCGTCAAATACAATGTATGCGAAAGGAACATGGCAGTCAATTTAAATATTTGTACTATTAAGAACTCACTGCCTCAAGTGTTTACTTGCCATGTTAGTTATTTATTGATAATACTCTAACATTAACCTTAAAAGAATTTAACGTTCCAGATTTTTGCAATAAAAGGTCATCATCCTTTCCCCCATTCTACTTTCCTCACGGTTACCACCAAAAGTAACTCGTTGCCCTATTCAGAATCGCATTCGTTGGACATTCGTACGGTAAGAAGCACAAGTCATTATAACTTAACTCGATGTTCGAGAAACATGACGCTGTTTGCTAAGGGCGAAGATATCAATGAAATACTGGAGAGCACGAATTTATGTTCCTCATCTTGAATACATTTTTACAATCACAGCTTCCTTTACTGCTTTTTCTTACCGCCGTGTCAGCGACAACAGGTTCCACACTATGACCATTTATAATAGTATACTATATATATATATATTTTTTTTTTTCATATTAATAATAATCAACGTCATTGTTCACGGAAATAAATTCCCATGGAACATTGTATGCACAATTTATAAACCTTGCCAGAATGGAATCATTCACAAATGCAGCTATGCAATAACAATATAATATAATAACAAATGCAATAACAGCTTCCCAACACCATTAATACACAACAATATTCATAATACAGATTTACAGTTATGATATTTAATACCAAGTTCATTTTAATTTGATAGGCAGAATACAAGTCTTAACACTAACGCATAAAGGCAGCACGCGCTAATTTACAGGATGTAAAAGTAAGATTAAACCAACAAACGTCAGCCAATAATATTTATTGCTACATTAAATGTTTTTATGAAAGTTGGAGGGTGGGGACGATACCCTGGGCGTTCTATGTCTAGGAGGGTCGTGTCCCCAGATCTGCCCATGCTGTTTGAAGAGAGAGCATACAAGCCCACACAATGGACTATAGGCATATACATAAAAATAAGGTCGCCAGTCGGTCCTTGGCGCGTCAGCAAAAGACTGACTAGCGACTAAAACACCACGGATAAACAATCATCAACGATTTAGTTCCCCAAGCATCTTCCGTCAACACCCGAAGCTCGATTTTGAAATCAGTTCCCAGGGAAAGAGCACAGCAGTGGGAAACCACGCCGATCTCTTCGGAAGCGAACCCGGGGCCCTGGGGACGAGAGAAAGTCTCGAGACCGGAGTGAAAGGGACCGAAGGAGGAGGACGGGGTAAGATTGGGCCCGGTGCACCCCGCGTGGGGAATGGGGGTCGAATGGAGGAGAAAATGGGGGACGACGGCAATTGCCATTTCGCCGCCTCGCTCTGCCCGACACGCACTCTCCTCATCATCAAGGCTTTGGCGAGCGCGCCCGCCGCGTGCCCTCGATTGGCTCCTCCACCCCACC
>LYUA01001677.1:286498-298711 GCA_002093875.1 Calopteryx splendens
GGCAGTCGTATAGAGTATTCAACAGGCCTAGAGTTTTTATGACAACATTTTTCATTCATAAATGATGAATGAAATCTAAATATCGTGAAGGCAAAAATAACAAAGTTTATTCCTCAGGGAGTATGGTTAGAAAAATAAAAACAAACTAATTTTAAAATAAGCATTTCATGATTGAAATAAGTTATAAATGTAATTTTCTTTCATTCAACCGGTTTTGTTTTTTCAAGTCTGGCGATGAATGGTTTGGGTGGGTTGTTGACTTGTTAGGGACACTGTTTGGGACGTGAGTTTTTTCTCCTGATAAATTCAAGATCCTTTTACTCATGGCCTTTCACGAAAAAATAGTTTTAACCAATCGCCGCAAGGTTGGGCAGTTTCAACAAAATTCTGTTGCCGTTATTGTGGTCGTTACTATAATCAATATATTCATGTGTAAAATAATTAACCTAACTACGAGAGATTTCATGATAGGTCATGGAGCATCACGAAAGCTAGTGTAGATGAATGTTTATCTACTTGAGCGTTTGTTTTCATCCATCATTTGTCGTTTTTCGTTCGATCGATTCACGTCATGAAACTCACGACGTCATGAAAGTGTTCCTGCACCATTAGAAAAATTTGGAAAAATGTCTTTTCCACCGAGTCGGCACGCACTTATCTACGTAGAGAAGATTCAAAGATGCAAATTTTATGCAAAGAAATGCGTATCTACGAGTAGATACGCATTTCTTTGCTTATTTTTTATGTTGTGGGTCAATTTCTCACCAACATTTTCAGTGTAGTTCCTTCACAATTTCTTCATCCACCGTAGGCGATTTTGCGTGTCGTTTTGTTATACCGCGTTAACTGCCTGGCAAGATGCCAAATTTTGTCATCATTGGATTTAATTGAAGTAATTGTAATCTTTTGGGTCAAGCGGCGTTGTTTTCCGGTTTTAATCAGTCTTTATGGGTGAAGGAACACATTTTGAGATGGGGTGGGGGGTTGAATTAAATTGATTCACTGTTCGTTCGTACGGAGTTGATTGCGTGTTAACATTCCTTGTTCGGGCACAGAGAGGAAGTGAAGAAGGCGCGGCTGCGTCTAATTCTCGGAAATCGATATCCCTTTGTTTGTCCCGGCCTTCTGGAGTAACGGGGCAGAACGATTTTTTGTGACTGCATCGAAAAGCTGTGAGTTATCTCCGTTTGCACCGCCATCTTTAATTAAGGAAAGAGCTCCTCCTTCAACTTGGTGCCGCGTTGCATTGATATTTTATGCAATTCACTCGCACAGGACCTTAAAAAAATATATAGAAAAGAAAAAGGCGACTAGGATTCGTGGGAAAAAGAAGGAGTTGCACAATACAAGCGCGTTTGCCCTGATTTCTGAGTACATTTGCACTCCACATCTTCTCTTAGTATTACTTTAGAGCGTTCGTATTTGGGGCATCAATTTTTCCCTCATTTTTTAGTGCGTTTGGAGCACCGCGTGATTAAGAGCGGGTGGTGATGAACCTTAATTTTCAGCCGATGTTTTGAAAAAAACTTGCGAGTCATTAAGATTTTGGTGGATTGAATCCATATCATTTTGAGTTTCATTATTCAATCTTTTACGCAAAATCAGTCGACCTTAGAGTTACCTTTTATATCTGATCAAGGTTTCTAGATTTGATGGTAGTTGCTTCTCTGAAAACGCAATGCCCATGCTTCGATGGTGGCCGAGTGTCTGAGCTTGACTCCATCTCATATTTTATTCATCACCATGAATATTCGAAACCCAAAGGATTTTACAAAAAGTGCTTGAAATTCCATTTGATTCGCGAAAGAAAGTTTCACAATTAACTTCAATGGTGAATGATGCAAATAATATACGGGTCCCATGTACGTGTGACTATGTCAGTTAGTGTTAGGCAAAATAAGGATACGTGATTAAATGCTCGTACCATTAATGATACCCCTTCACTAATCCATTTACCTATAACGTTCTATAAGATAGAGGACCATCGAGCATTTTTCCTTGGCTTATAATTCGGAGAGGAATATTAATCCATGATTTGAGTCTTTCGAAGCAATTTTTTACTTCCAGTGCATCCTTTTAACTGTATGTACGAAAAATACCATGTATAAGGTTCGGTTTGTGCGTCAAAATGTCGAGGTTTCTCTGACAGGCGTTTCTTGAATTCGGAGAAGGAGTATAGGAAATCTGCAAGGAGTAGAATGACTGAAGGATTGGAGTAAACGCAGCAAACATTTAGGCCTCGTGGGATTTCGTAGCATTTTTCGTGGAAAGACCAAGCGGTGACGTTTTATTTACGACCGTTGGATATCATATTAAATTCTAAAACAGTTCACCACGCTAAAAGGTTTGCGTTTTTGTGAAAATTTTCCTTTGATAGCATTCGCCTCTGCACGTGTAAATGTATTCCTTGCCCATTATTTATCGACGTCATCCATTTCTCCTGTGCATGGTAATTCTTAATTAAGAGTCAACTCCGGGCAGGTGCGTTGAAATATGCATCTGTCGGAGTTGCGCATAGAGTCCCGTTTCTCATCCGCCGATTTTTTCATCCGTGGCAGACAGGCAACATTTATTTGAGGAACGCGAGGGTGAGTGTCGGAGGGGTGAGGAGGGAGAAAGGTTAGTCTCATCACCTTCTACCCGTCGCCTTCCGAGTTAGATATAAATACGCGCCCCTAGCCGAATGAATAGTTACACCGGGCCATCTCCTTGTGATGACGGCTTTCTCTCTAAAAGGGTGAGATACGGTAGGATATGCTTTTACTCTTGAGGAAGCCTTTTAAAAGGAAGCATCTTTTAGGATTGAGGTTTATAGGGAGCCCTCTCGGAACTATTATTATTTTATGGAAAATATATATGTCAGGCTGTCAGTGCTTGAGAACCTAAGACCTATAAAAGTGGCAGATAACCCATAAAACGCTTCATATGCGATCATAGACGCACAAGACATATGTTGCGATAGGATTTCGGTCTCCAAAAAGCAAACTATAAGGTATATATATAAGGTATTGGTATAGTGGTAATCAGAATAATGACTTGCTTTTTCAGTTTCGTGTGTACTTCAATGGTTTTAAATTATCATTTTCAGCTGCGAAAGGGACAATTTTCCTCTGTATTATATGCCATTGAACCGGGTAGTGATGCTTTGCATGTCGGTCTGGTAAAAAAATTCGCCAAATGTATAAACTCGTTTACGTCATCGAATTTGTTATCTGCAGTTATTTCCCGAGCTCCATGGAAGTTGTTAAGCCGTTAAGTTTTGGCTGATACAATTCTTATTTTTCGACCGTTCCAGAATTACCGTAGGACGTCATCAGCCGAGGAAAAACGGTTGTCTTTGGGTGGTTTCCCGTACATATTGAGGGTAATTAAATCTCGGGTCAGTAAGACAAAAGATCCACGATTGATGCTTCCTTCTCCACGGTGAACGTACCTCGTGTATCGTGCGTACTCCAGAATGCTATGAAAGGGGCCCTGCTAGCTGGGCGTGGTAAACGGAAAGCCCCTTTTGGGGAAAATGAATGGAATGACAAACTTTGGGACAAATGCGGTTGCTTGCCAAATGCCCCAATGAAAGACGGAAAAGGGAAGGGATAAAACTGGTTGACTTCGATTAAGACGCCCCTTGATGATCATCGTCATTTCACGTTTCAATACCCATTAAATGAATATCTCCCGGAAAAATGAATTAAATCTAAGTATTAAACAATGAAGATATTTGGGATTTATAAAGTAGGTAGCGAGAATAGTGACGAAAGATTGCATGAATTAGCACTCTTAAGGTAAAACTTTATGCGTCGGGTCTCTAGATTCACTTTCAATGGGCAAAAAATATTTATTTAGCCATAAGTACTTATAGTTAAGACTTAATTAAGTTCTAAAGTAATAAGTACCTACAGTAATACTTAATTACGTCAAAGCTGGTCGTTGGGAATTGCACATTATTTAAAGAAATTTTTTCGAAGGCATTTGTGTTAAATAAATTAAAAAATGAGAATTCCAGTGGTTCAGTATATATGCTTCTTTTAAGAGTAAGCATGATCAAGAAGTTATGCGCTCGCGAGGAAGTGTACCGGATAAAAATGCACTCAGCTATTGTAATGTATAAGCCGTCTATTTATAATTCTAGTGGATTTAAATGCAGTTGCTCCTCGATTATCCTTTTATGTTAACACAGCAGTGAGGAACTTATCGAAAATTGCTGCAGTCAGATCAAAATTAGATTCTATCTCCACGGGGAAATATCTTGAAAAATTAAAAACGCGAAGGTGACATAAGTGATGAACTAAGCTTTATAATAATTCGATAATTGCTAGTATACTTTTAGAAGCGGGCTAAGTGAAAAGTGAGGCCAACAGAAGGTAATCTTCTTCTCCGATGTTCCTTCAATGACGTGTCCTAAGTCAAGAAGCTTCAATCTCCCTTAATCTGAGGCATAATTTTAAATTTATTGCTGATGTACAGAGGAAGACACGATGACCCGGAGTTATTCGGCTCTTACAGGACATTCGAAGTTGAAATTACACTGCTGGAATAAATTTGATGTGGTACGAGGTCGGAATAGTACGTATAGTTGCTGCTACATGTTGAAAATTATTGGACAACTTGCCAAATGCTGAATGAAGCAGGGAAAAATGTTTCGTTGCATAATTAAAGAATTAAATTAAATTAATTCCGTTTGCGAAAAATTGTTACAGATACCTGTATCTGAAAGAAATTACATATTGAGCTTACAGACACGCAAATATAACACTTCTAAAAATCAATAATTTCTTTGGAGAGAACTATTGTTAGTAGCACTTACTCGTACTTTATATTGTAATTCACGTTAAAGTTTTTATTTCTCTTAGGAACTCTTGCGTGTGTTTGATGTTGATTTTTTGTGCGGTCATCGTCTTGTTTCTCGCGAACACCGAGTTCATTCATAATTTCATTTTGTTCCCTCCAAATAGTAGAACAAAATAGCTCTACTGGTAACTTAATTTCTCCTTTTGTTCTTTAGGGAAGAAGACAGTATATAGTGTAGTTGATTGAATTTAAGCAACAAAAATACCCTGAAACGGGATTATCGTAATGAGGAACGACGACAGTTCATACGGGCTAAATCTTCTTGGAAACTTTTACCGGAGCATGTTTTTTTATGCATCCTCTAATAAACTTTTGCGTTTGATTCCCCATCCCACATCTATTATTCAAAATTCTCTCTCTTCTTCCCCTGAATTTTGGTTCCTCCACGTTGGGTTTAATCCGTCATACTCTGCATTGGGGACAGCAAGTGAGAATACGCAGTTTCACCGCGCAACGAAAATCTATCAAGGGTCAATATTTCCCTGCATGACCTTTTTTCATGGTATCAGTATATCTTTGAATGAATGTTTTAAGGTTTGTTGATACTGACGGCCATGTATTGGTCAATTCAATTACAAAAACTCCATATAGCTCTGTTGCCATCAGCAGTTTCCTTCGACTGGTACAATGTTGGAGTCTAGGAATACCTATCCGGATTGGTCAGGGTTCACAAACAGTTTTTCTGATTCACCGATGAGCAACAGCTGTGATCGTTTTGCTCTCAAGACCCTTTTGTCATCCCGAGTGCTCCGGATATATCCAATTGAGAAACTCTTGGCTTGCTATCAGATTTCAAATCACCAGAGTTTACACAACATCAATTTCTTGGGAGCGACTCGAACCCGCGACCAATGAACTAAGAGTCATCCAGCTGAGTAATACTGATGGCGACTAAAGGTCATATTTACCTTTTCATCATCATCATCATCATCATCCTCTTCTTCACTCCGAATGTGGTTAAATTTTTTTAATTCAATTTGTTAAATGACGTTCTGTGTAACTAGCTGGAGTATAGACTTGAAGAAATGCCGCTTCTTAAATGTCAGACCCCAATCCTATCCGTTTTGTCATTCTTTCGATGCGTGTTAGCTTATATAAAATACTGAACAAAACGTAAATACATAAAAGCAGTCTTTGACCTCCTTGGCCTGCAGTTATGAGAAAAAAATTATGAACTGTGCTTTTTAGGAACTTTTTCGTAAGAATCTTTATGGATGGAAAACACATGGGAAACACGAAGTTATGCATAAAAATATGGAATTGGATCAGTAAATATAAACTGGTAGGTAAATATAAACACTAAGCAGTCGCTCTTTCTCCAATTTAACATGGAAAACACGCGTGGTAAGAGCAAGAGAGTCCTTCCTCTCAAAGAAAGAAGACGTCTCAGACAAGTACCTGCTAGCAAAAATTTATGAAAATGTAAATTAGAGATTTTTGTTATATCATTACTTTAATATAATCAATGCTTAGGCCATATTTAAAGTATCCGGAAAGTATGTGGGACTTAGCGGAGAAAGTGTCCGGAAGTGCGGAATAAAATAAACTAGGAAAGATCCGCTGGATTCGGCCGACAGATTTAGTAATACCTAATAGGATATTAAGTACGGGAATGCAATAGAAAAGACGGCTCGGATATTGGGTAAATATATTCACAGGACGGTTTCCAATTTTTTGGAGTCGTGTGTGGGAGATATCCGATCTCCGTGTGTGCATCAATACCTGGACGGAGGTCTCACAATAAGCCTATGTATAAACTAGAGTGCCGCGAATTTCCAACCACTTGACTTTGTCGGATCGAGCGGAGGGAAGGGACGGAAGTGGGAGGTACCATCAACAGATTGCCCGCAGGGCAGGGATTACGTCCATTGACGTGTTCACGGAATGAGCGTCGAGGCCCGTCGTGGTGGCGTGGAATCAAAAGGCTAGCTAGAGGCCCTTGAATAAGGCATGAGCGTGCTCTTCTCTTTATTTCAACCTCTTTCAGGATTCCTTTTCGGACGTGGCACATGGTCGGGAGAACCTTGAAAGGAATTTTGAGCGGGAAATAACGCACAGCGCTCGTCTACCCGAATGTAGATTTGGGGATTCCACAAATTGGGTACGGGCCACTCCCAAGAGTTTGGGTGGGCGGTGGTGGGGTGTGACGTGGTAATAGGTTATTTCGCAGGGATAACGCTCCTATTCCATTATCAGAAGATTGATCGCATATTTTGAAAAAACCAATGAATCATTTAAAAAATATCAAGCCTCTCGAGGGTCGCAGGTGTGCGAGTTTGGTGGGAAAGTTGGAAGTGATAGTTTTATTTTGCATCACCTATTTTTTTCGCTCCTTTTGAGCGTGATTCAAGTATTAAATCGTAAATTTTGTGTCGATAAATCAAAGTTTTGATAGTTTTTTTTTATTTTCGGGCCAGTTTGTGTTGAAAATTCGATTTTTCAGGTGTAGGCTATTTAAATCTGGGTTCAATTACCTATACCCGAAAATCGAGTCTTTCTGTAGGAATTTTGATTCTAGAACTGAAAATTGAAATACTTTTATTTCCTGGCACAATTTGCGATCATGACAACAATGAATTTTACAACCCCCACGTAGTCGGTGATTGCTTAATATAATTTAGGTTACTTAAGTCCTCTTTCAATCTTTTACAAATAAAGTGATTTTTCCGCAATTGCGCATTTAATTGCCGGTATCCTTGTGGCCTCTGGCGTACGCACTTGTGGCTCGCTGAGTATGATGTATAATTACATACTTTTCAGAATAATTGTATAATTTTCAGGATAAGAAAACAAATGCACTCTTAAATAGAAAAAAGATATTGATGCTATGACGCGTTTCGCCGTTTTTCGCGCGTAAAACGCTGAAACGGGTCGTACCATTCAATTTTTTTTTCCGTTTAGGATTGCGATTGCTCTTTTATAATGAATGTGCAAAGCTTCTACGAAGTAGTTTATGTATGCACAAGTTTTAAATACTTTGTAAAGCCGAGAGATTGAAAAAAAATGTATTTACCTCGCAATTATAGCTTTCTTTACGTGATATTTTGTCAGTTAATTAAATTAAATACCGCAACAGTCTGTCACGTTATTGGTTTCTTGCTACTCCCAGGGGACCATTTATGATTTCTTGTATTCCGCACACCTAGTTTCTTAAACCCTCATCCATAGAATAGAATAGAATAAAAGGTCGATCGGATCTCATTGAATTCTGCATGTGGTGAAGATGTTAGGGGCTGATTTATGGGAAGTCTTCCTGTTATAGGAAGTTTTCTGACGTTCCCTAACTATTTTACACATCCTCATGCACGTCTTCGAACCTAAATTTTAATTTTCATTAATGATTTCCTTCTTTAATTCCTCATTCGATTAAGTCTTTTCGTATTCCAATAAAGGCTATCCATTCCCCCTACCTCGTTTTCCGTAAATTCTCTCTTCTATCAATACCTTTAACAGCCCACTTACTCTTAATATAACCTCCTGCAATAGGTACACACTTCATAAAATGCTCATAATTTTAAAGAACAAAGCGGCATATTAATTGAAAAGATTAATTTAATATCATTTATCTGCACGTTTTTCTCTCAATTACCTCGTGAATTTCAATGCTGCGTACCAAATATATGCACATGAAAAAGGAGCGCAAAGGTAATATTGACTCAGATCGACTCATATTGACTCAGCCTTGACGCACTTGAAGAGTTAAAGGATGATGAACCTACATATCTGTCATTCCTGCTGCTTATTATTTTTTAATCACTATATATTTAGGAATTCTCGATGTATATTTATAAATGAGTATTAAAGGGTCTTACTTATGTTAGAATCTTACTTATCGTATTCTTCAACTCTGATGCAAATGGTTCCTTAACTTGAGGTTGGAATTTTGCCACCGTCATTTTCACCTACAAAGGAGGAAATTGAGGGGATCCTAGTAATTACTGGCGCTAATTTTTTTTAACCTCGATGTCCTGCTGTACTGTCTTATAATAGTATCGTAAAATTGTCATCACCAAATCGTAACATCATTATAGTATACAGTTCGTACACAACACACAGTTCGTACCAATATAAATCACTTGTTGTTATTATTATGATCAGTAGTCTATTAGTCGAGGTAAGTCGTTGATGCTCCCAGGGGCTAACAACTCTTAGACTTCCAAGATTTGCCTAGCACCACAATGACACCCTAGTGACCTGCATTGCAATAAACCTTTTGATGTCAGCTTTATACACTTTTTACGTACCTTAATGCAGTCCAAAATGCTTAAACTTTTCTACTCGCTACCTCGATTACCAATTCTTCTCCCTGCATTGCAGCCACCAACATCTCAGCCTCTATCAATATTTCAGCATCTTTTCTCTACCATCGATTTTTTCGCTACAACCTTATCCCTTCTTTAATCCCCAGAGTGTCTTCGTTCATCTTCCTTTTCGTCCATTTATTATTTTGCCATTCATCTCCAAATCCACACCTCAAAAGCTTTCAATCTACGTGTATGCTCTGCGCTCAACGACCAAGTATCGAAGCCATACAAAACAACGCTCCAAACAAAAGATTTCACGACTAATTTCTTTACTTCTTTACCTAAGGTCCATCTCATCAACTCCCACCTCTTAAAGGTGGGATAGGAACGAAAAATTTCTACTTGATTTTTCGATCAGCAATTGAGTCGAGGAAAGGGCAAGCAGTACGAGGATATGGAGAAATTCAGAGACGGGAGAAGTAGATGCTCGATAGAAGGGTGAGAGATTTGTCAGGATGTAGGAAAGGAAAACCAAAGACAAACTTACGGGAGATGTAAGGAAAGTTATCATTGGAGCAGAGAGAGATTTAGGCAAGGAGGAAAGAACTGTCAAAAGAAATTTATGGCCAAAAAAGTCTTACGCATGTTATTTTTTTGTGAAAGAGGAAATGCGATTTAGTCGAGGTAATAATATCCCTGCAGACTTTCTGTAGATTTTTGAGGCAAATGGAAATGAAAGATTTTTTGCATTTAAACGTGGAATTTACAAGGAAGGAGTTTGGCCAGAAGACTTATTTCGGTTAATTTTTATCCCCATCTCAGAAAGGAGTAAATTATGCAGAAAGAGAGAACTGGCGAGGGGTATTATGAGCTCAATTTCACATGCTGCAAAGGTAGAATTGAGATTCTCATATCGAGAGCAATTCTTAATTAATTAGGCGTTGCTCAGATAGAGAGAGGGGAGGAAAACATGTGACGTCAAAGTAATGATGAAATAATTCATGAACAGTAATAGTATATATAATATAACCAGGATATCATTTTGTGTTTCGCGGATTGCGAGAAGGCGTTTGACGAAGTAGGATAGGCGAAGAGGGTGAAAACACCCAAAGTGTTTTGGAACATGGGAATGGACTGGGGGGATATATGACTTAATAGGAACTTGTACCTGAATCAGACGGGACAAGTAAGGATAGCAGTGGGAGAACAGGGATGGGTAGCGATAGACATGGGAGCATGATAGAATTTCCCGCCACCTCCATGGATTTTAAACCTACCTATATGCTGTGTGGGTACTTTAAGTATCCTTGTTCTTAAACTCATCCACGCTAGCATTCCCTCCTCTTTATCTCCTCCTCCACTCCTTCCTAATCTAAACGACTAACTTCTAGAATTTTTTGTATTTTTTCCACAGTTTGTTTCGTTGTTCTTGTGTATTTTTCTTGTTAGTTAAAAATTCCATCTGTCCATGGGCATTGTTCGTGCGATTGTTACAAAGAGCCTCGGGGAAAGAGAGAGGATTAGGAAGGAGTGGATGAGAAGAAGAGGTGGAAGGAGTGGGGGAGCATTAGCGGGGAGGATTTTTGGGAACAAGATAGGGTAAAATACCTACACAACGGTATTTAACGGAATGGAAGCGCTATCAAGTTGAAAAAAAGAATTGGAGCGGCCATTTTCGATCCATTTTTGAATAAATTAATAAGTGGATATCTTAAACGGAAGTATTTGCACTAGTACGTTCATAGAAACCTTTTTCGTATACACATATTAAGCCGTAGGGTATACCACATGAGTTTGGCGCTGACTTTCCCTAAAACCCTGTATACCTGGAGGCCTTCGTAGAACGGGAGAGGGGTAGTATATATAGGGTGCATAGGGAGGATGGGGAGGTAGTTTGGTTTTGGTCGGAATGAAGAGAGCAGTGAAAACTTGACGCCAAGATTTAGAGATTGATTTAAACAATGTCATCTCATTCAGAATTTGTACCTTCTTTTTCTGTTGCTTAAATTTCCATTTATTTGAACATGTCCAGTCTACAGCCTTTCGATTCTACGTGAAGGAAGTCATGACTCAGCTTGTAAATGTGTGATGTTCCGTCAGATGCGTCTTCAGAAGTACTAGTAGTAAGTATATGTATATTATATAAGTGATGATGGTTCATCTCTCCCCATTTATCTTGAATATTCTTTAAGCGTCATCTTCGATTTTTCTCTCCGTTTGACATATTTCCTTCATGCTACAAGTGTCATATTACACTCTGTGTGCTCCACTTTTCTTTTTTCTCCCTTTTGTATTGCATAACGATGTGGAACTGGTGGTCTTGCTATAAAACGCTACTCTGAATGTATTTATGGAGAATGTGTTTGCAATTTTTGTATAAAATTTTCTTAAGTACCGTATTACTTATATACTCTATTTGAATTTTTTGTATAAAAAGTGGTAACGGGGTCATATCCGATTTTCTATTCTATTTGAATCAATTGAGAAGAAATTAAATAGTTTCGAAAATAGTGGCTCGAGTGGGCGCTCATAGATGAATCCAAGCTCAAAAAATGTATTCATAGGTTTTATTCATATTCATATATATCAAGAGAATTTACGGGTCAACCTTAAAAAATTGGCTTCTCTAGAAAGGTTTTAGGTAAATGAAATCAAATCGTAAAGAGTAGGAGATATTTCACTTTGCTTGGCTCGCAATGGAATATGCGACGAGTAGGTATTTGGAATCCATCAGAGGGAGTGTTAGTGAGAAGTTCAAGATTATTCTGGATTTGTATAAATAATTTATGAGAAAGATAGTTTAAATTTGAGGTTTGTGAAAATTTTGAGAGAGAACCCTATGTGAGAGGCAATGTTTTAGGAGAAACCAGAATGGTCGTCTCTCCACGCAAGAAGAGAACACGAAGGACTAATTATAAGCCTTTTAAAAAAATCAAGGCACTCAAATTTAGATGCCACACTGAGAAAAATAGAACGCTCATTATATTCGCAGATCAGACCACCCGGAAAAAATGAAACAAATGTACTCAGTCAAAGGAAGTAAAACACACTTGCGTTTCCACTAAAGAGTGGAAACGCAAGTGTGTTTTACTTCCTTTGCATCATGGATTTCCACAAAGTC
>LYUA01001677.1:371978-396802 GCA_002093875.1 Calopteryx splendens
TATAATTATATATATATAGATATAAATACACATATACATAATATCTATATGTATGTATGTGTATATATAAACATATATATAATGTTTCTAGTATGGGAGTTATTTTTTAAGCAAAACTGAAGTTAGTCATAGTATTCTGTGTATAAAAAAATTGTATATTAAATGAGATAGATATTGGAGAGAGCTTGATTAACGTCTCAAATCTCTTAATTTTAGATGAGATGATAATATTATTTATCGGGTAAAAACTCGTTCATGAATGGTTCCCAGAGGGTTGTGGAGTAGTATAGCAATTACTGAAAAGTCCGTTAATCCCAACCAATCATTATCCATTTGTTTCTCTAATATTACGTTAAACGTGTTGTTTTGAGAAGTAAAACCGAATGAAATGGACTTAATTATGAATGGCGTTTCCCCTTTCATTCCCCACGCATTCCACCTTAGAAAGCTCATTCTTTAAAGCAATGTGTCAGTGATGAATAGCATTGATGATAGTTCTTGTTTGATAAGTCTTGTTGCCTAGTTGAGAAATACTTATTGAAATATTCCACTGACGTGACTTAGCCTAGGTATATACACGACTTTTTTCATGGTTCTATGCGCCGGTGTTAATTTCCTTCGGATGCCATGACTTAACAGAGACCTTCCTTAAACGCACTTTTTATCACTATTATATTCCGTTTTTAATCCCAATGAAAATATTCATTCATCTGGAGTTTGTAAATTGGCTAGACATGTTGAAATTTAAAACATAAAATAATATTTTGTGGAATATAAGCCGTCAGTTTTTCAAATAATTTGGAGTCTAATAAATGATAAAAGTTCCACCAGCATATTCGTAGATTAAGTCGCTGATTTCTTCTTTTAAGAATTGATCGAGACTTATACCAGATGTATTGCATTTTTGAAAATAATGCTTAAACTCTCGATAGTATTTTAACCGTCTCCTTCAGTTTTCTACCAGGCGGTATGACGTAAGCATGTTCGGGGACGTGTTGGACTTCGAAATCGTCGGAAATGAAACCAAGTCTCAAGCCCTGTTTCAGGAAAATGTTCCTGAACGCGGCTATCGCGTGTTGCGATGGGGGTTCGTCCTCGAACACCCCGAAGAAGAGGACGTTCATCGAGGATCCATAAGTGCCGAATTCGTCCCTCGGCGTCTTGTGCCAACCGCGTCCCTCATAAACGTTCCCGTCGTCGCCGATGTAGAAGTTATCGGAGACTTCTTTATCGTGGCCCTTTGCATCCTCGTGCATCGTCACCATGGCGGTGGTGCACTGGTGAACGGTGTAGCAGCGCTCCCCCCAGTTGTTCACGCGGATGGTTCTCTTCGGTCCTCTTAACCTAAAAAAATCGCCGTTTCTGAAGCCTCCCCATTCATCGGTCAGGATGAGTCTGTTCCGCAGGAGATCGCAGTCGAGCGACTCGTTTGCGTTCTCCCATCTGTGGTCCCAAGACCTGACGCTGTAGTCGAGGGAAACACCGAGGTACTTTTGGTCGTCGCAAAGTTGGTTCAGGGAGAAGACCTTGTAATCAGGAGATAATCTCCCCATCTCGATTCCCCACCTGATGAGCGACTTGTAGGCCCTGACGGCGATCTCCCCCGGTAGCGCGGTCCCGAAATCCCCGACGAACCTCACGACGACGTAATTGCATCTGGTGCAGTTGACAGACGAAAACGGGCGCGAATCCCATCCAATCCCCTGGTACACGTAGCCGTCCTCGCCCACGAAGAAATTTTCGAGGTCCGTCCCATGCGTGGACATGTTCAGCGCGCGGTGGATCTGGGCGCCGCAATCCTCCCGGCTGAAGCAGCGGTTCCCACCGTCCATCATGGTCACGTATTCGGCCGGCGGCGGCGCGGGGTCGACATCCGAACTGTATCTGTCGACGGCATACCAGCGTGATCTGGGGACCATCACGAGGCGTCTGGAAGTATTCCGGTCGGCGTCAAAGGTCGTGTCGTTGCCACGAGACCACCTTTCCCACGACAATATGGCGTCGTGTAACGCTTCTCCCACGCCAGTGGTACAGTTGCAAACTTGGCGGATAGAGAGTATCCTGTAGTTCGGCGAGAGTCTCGACGTGGTAACTCCGTGTTCAAGAAGTCTGATACATGCTGCAAGAGCCATTTCATTTGGCAAGGAATCATTGAAGTTACCGAAAAAACTGACGAAGATGGATTTACTCTCGGTACCTCCGGGTTTGGCGTATGGATCAACCTCCCAACCGGTTCCTTCGTAGGCATTGCCGTCATCTCCGATGTAAAAGTTGTCTGAAATGTACCCGTACAGAGACATGGTGTTATTTTCTTCCTTTTGGATTTCAGAAAGGCAATCATTGTGCTTGAAACAACGGTCTCCCGCCTCACCGATGACTACGTACTCCATGGAAACATTTTGCCTTTCGAAATGTTTGAGAGGCTCCCTTGCTTTCCATTCCTTTCGAAATACAAGCGGCAGTATTCCGGAGGTTGCACGTCGATCTTCGTCCATCTGTGCCGAATCAATGAACCAGTGATCAGAGCTCTCAATGTGTTCGGTCAGCTTGTCTCCCAGAAAATGCGAATTGTTGTATATGTGCCGAAAGGAATATAATTGGTAATTTGAGGATACAAATTTCAAAGAAATTCCTATTTTTATTAGGGAATTGAAAGCCAGGATGGCCGTATCGGCAGGCTCGGAATTGTTTTGAGTACCTAAAACATTTATGGTGAGGTAGGAGCCGTTGAAATATTTCAAATGTAAGTGAGGACGTGATCCCCATCCCCGACCTTCGTAAACGATTCCGTCGTTTCCGATATAAAAATTTTCCAGAACACCGCCATATTTTAGCTTGTGAAAGTTTTCCAGTGAAATCATCGCGTCACGACATTCACTGAATGTGAAGCAAGCGTTTCCGCTTTCCCGGATTATTAAATAGCGAATTGGGTTTATTTTTCCATCATGTTTTTCCTGCTGGTAATCGCCATTCCACTCGTCGTGGTGGACTAATGGCAGTGCTCCAAATTTTTGAAGTTCCCCCGTAGAAAGAGACTTAATTGCCGACGACCAAGATTCCCAGTTTGCTACAAAATTCATTAAAGCATCGCCAAGGAGAATGCTGTCGTTATATATCTGTCGGAGAGATATCAAGTTGAAGTTGTGCGATATCTTCCCCACGGTGATGCCTGAGTTCACGATTGACCTGAATGCATGTAATGCCGAGTTCGTAGGCAGTTCTGATTGGTAATTGCCTAGGAAGCGCACACTTATATAATTTTTTTGCAAACTTTTAATATACCAGTGAGGAGTAACGTCCCACCCACGCCCTTCGTAAACCCATCTGTCATCCCCTATGTAAAAATTTTCCAATAGGTCACCGTATTGGCTCACTGCGTCTGCTTCTTTTAATTTTATCTGGGATATGCATTCCTTCCGAGAGCTGCAGCGACTTTCGCCATTGCTAATCAACACGTATTCGACTTTTTTTCGAGTAGGCGTAAATTCCCGAGAGGGTTTTATACTACTCCACTGCTTGCGAGGCACAATTTTCAGGATGCTTTGCTCGTGGTATTCCCACATTGACGCGAGAAAAGATTCATTCGCCCACCTTTCCCACGTTTGCACGTTTTCCTGCAGCTTATCTGCCGTGTATTGACCGCGTTTCGCGATTTGCCTCATGGTAACGATTTTGTACTCGGGAGATAGTTTTCCCATCTCCACGCCCGCAGAAATGATATCCTCGAAGGCACGCATGGCCAGTGAAGACGGAGTGTTTACTTGGTGCGATCCCAGGAATTTCACTGTGACGGATACATTTCTCAGGCCTTTGAGGTACCAAAAAGGAGCTATGCCCCAACCCCGGCCTTCGATGACAGTTCCGTTGGCACCTATGAAGAAATTGTCTCGAAGGGCACACTCTTTCTCCAGTGTAGGGATCTTCTCCAACTGAACATTAATAAGGCACTCCTCCCCTGTGAAGCAACCATGACCACCGGCTCTTATTACCACAACCTTTGCCGCCGTCCTCGTTTGTATGATGCCTTGCCTTCCTCCTTCCCAATAATTCCGCGAAAGAATTGGGATGTACCCTCTGTGAACTGGGAAGGAAGAAACATCGGGTTAGTTGTACGGGTCGAATATTTTTGTCATAGTATTATTATCTTTCTAAACTTTAATCTGGAACGAAGAATTCCCAGGGAGTTATCTATGCTACTCCTCTTTCTTTATTTTCATTATTTACATCATTTTTGATGATTGTATCTTCAAAAATGTACCGTTAGGAACATCCTATTCCATTTACCGCGCTTTACTGACTTAGTCATGGTAATGCTCTTCCAAGTAATTCCTCGAAGAATACAAATCTGAAGAGGTTAACCCTTGGCTCATGTATTTGTATGCAAGTATAAAATATGATTTTGAACGTTCAATTTCATAATTTGTTCTGCATTATCAAAAAGAAAGCACAAATGTGACTAAAATTATATTTCCGAAACTGGCAAAGTAAAATAGAATAAAACTATTTTCGTGCTAGGATAATGCGTTTTAATCTCTTTAAAATGCACCCAATCTTGCGGGAAAAATGTGAACTTGAAACCTATTGGCGCAAAAAAAGAGGGAAAAAGTTTGAAGAACGTGTTGAACTTCAATAATTGTTGATTCCAAATTTCCATCTCTATTCCAAGTGGACCTTTGTGCGATGGAAGTAACATTGGCGTTTTCATTTTTTTCATACACGTAAAAATATGTAATTTGTAGTAGGCCTATACATGCCTTTATATAATATTTAAGGAAGGAGAGGTAGCTAGCCGAAGAGTTTGCCGTACACGAGTGTGAGTGTGACTTCCTCAACATAAATTTCCTCTTTTTTCACGGAGATCCACGGAGCTTGTTTACACACCCGAGTCCAGCTTGATACCGTTGTTGATTTTGGCTCTCTGTATAAGAACAGCCTGTATTTTCTGTATGAACTGTTTCAAAGTTTTTACGCACAAAATTAGTATTTACTTACGCTGCTGAATGTAATTGTTGGCTACAAATTTTCTTATTGGCAATCGAAATATTTTTAATTTAAGGTATGAACAAAGAATTGGCTAAATTATCCGTAGAAGAGTTCTTGCCCCTATATTTCAGTTCATTTCCACCATATTAATGTCTTTTTTTTAAGTGTTTTAAAAAAGTTTTAAAGTTTAAAAAAAGTTTTAAAGTACTTTTTGGTTTTTAAGCACTTTTCTAATAAGATCCGTTCAGGTCAGTCAATATTCATGGTGGTGTGTATTGGCTGTAGAAGTATAGACCAATTTTGGTTCAATGATATTGGCTGCATTAAGATCACATAGTTGTAAAACTTTGTATTTCGTAAAAGCATTTAGAGACAATACTCTTCTTAGGATTTAGGAATAGACATAATTCAGAGTCAACATGCACTTAATGTAGATTTTTAATAAGTTTGTTGTATTTTATTGAAGAAATTCGTTTGACATAATGTTTTTCGGCTATGAAAAATGTATGAAAAACTAATGCTAAAAATGGTCATGATATAACACATTTATTTTAGTGCATAATATTTACACATTTTTGAATATTTTTGTGATCATAGATTGCACAGTTATTTACGGCTTTCTTTAGCTGGTGAGGAGTCCCAAGTGGTCAACCAAGGAGTCAAGATGGTCGGTCGTAAAAAGTTTGATAAAAGACAACATTTCATATAGCTATGAGTTCAAACGGCTCAAGTGTTTATCAGTGGCATTAAATAAATTTCTCCAAGTGTGTATATTTCTCTAATGTTTAAGGCTTCGTTTCTTGTGTTTATTTGTACTCTTAAATTAAAAGTAATAAAATAATAAAATCATAGTAATTAACGCGAAAGTCGGCTTGGTAGGTGAGCTCATTCACTGCTAACCCCAACACACTACCCTGATGTGTGAAAATCGAACATCAGGGTAGGGTTGCCAGTTACTTTCCCTGGACCGTCTGTGGTACACATCTATGTTGAAGCTGAGGGTGGCCAGAGGCGTCACCCGGAATTGAACCCTGGCACTCCCTGGCACTCCGGTTAATAGCTCAGCGCTCTACCCACTGGACTACCACCCCCTTTATTAGTAAAATATTATAGTAATTAATTATTGCATTTGAATCTCAATGGAATGATCAATATTGTGATACAGAGGAAAATGTTGTCTAAATGAGGTAGAGGAAGAAAAAGATTAGGCATATTGAACTGAATGACGGGAAGGATAAAGTATATGGATTTAAAAGAAGTTTATTGTAATGCAGAGTGTTAGTGTATTTTTTGTCATGTTAGAGATAAGAAGTGTAGCCGGGCATAGTCCCTAGTTTCATCAAAAGGCTACCTTGACTAGTACACTATTGTTAATAATAATGTCATCTTCATCTATACCTAACCGTAATCGTATATCAAGCCGTTAAAATAGACTTTGGAAATTAGAGTAATTAGTGATAATATAAATTGCGGGTTATTCAACTTGTGATGCAAGTTATATTTTCTGCTGATATGACCATATGAATTGTGTGAGGAAAAAGTTTTCCTTAAATTAGTCTGTTTGGATGTCAATTTCACATAATATCTCATTGTGGTCTCGTCCACCGTTGTGTTATCATTGTGTTATAGTATACTTGTTAAAGTAGATGTTTGATGTATACAGAAGCTAACTACTGCCACTCTTCTAGTCCCTGCCTTACGATATTAAGTATCATAAAGGTTACACTCATACATAATCTTACATACATACATAATCTATTCATCAACTACGCATACTTTCTACCACCCTCTATTCCGTCCTATATGCTTAATGCTTTCCTCCCTCTGCCTCGCTTACCCAACATTATCCTCCAATATCACGTAGCTCAACATTAAACTCAAAATTACCACTCAATACAACCAGCATCCATTTTTTCTGTATTCTTTGGATATCTCTCAACAAATCTTTTCTCGACCGCTGCCATTCGCAAAACTTCTACTTTCGTTTTTTCCTTTCCGTTCATTTCACTTTTCCTCACCCATGTCTCAGAAATGTGTTGCGGGAATAAAATTATTTCCTCTGTGTCAGTTGAAATCACACAATTTTGACTTATCTAGTATTTTAAGTAGTGCGTTTCATATATTCGTGCTTCCAGTAACCCATAAATGAGGTTTTTCAATAGTTGTTTTCACTCTTTGTTATTTCATTAGGATCTTTCAAGAAATGGGCAGTCTTGATGTAATTTAAATAAGGTACTTCTGCGAAGAGTTCGAAGTGTATTGAAAGTGGGATAAAACATGAAATAATAACTCTCATTAACATTTTTCTTCGAATAGTTGCCGTATCATTGGAGAATTTTGTCTAAAAAAATTGCATTGGTAAGGTGGTGCAGAACTCCTTGGCCGTGGTTGAGGTAGTTCTTTATATGATTCGGCGCGGACTTGATTGTCCCTTAAAAAGTTTAATTGTGTGTCTCATGTGACTATCTTCAGATAATGTGCTATATGTTGACAGTGGGCACACCAATCAGTGACTTCCCACTCTTTTCACCAAGGTCGATATAAAAATGGTTTCATTTTTTCTGTCATATTAAAATCCCTCGCGTTAACCGTTTAGCATTCCGAGAGACATTAGTGGAATGCATAACTATGCAGTAATCGTGATGATAATCTCTATTATTCCCTGACTTAAATATCGTAACGTCTTTTTCAGTTTGAAGTATTTTTTGGAAAAGTTGGGAGGGGGACCCAAGGTTCTAAGGGAAGAAGTCTCAGTTAGTTTCTTTTATTTTTAATAACATCTACTCGTCTCAAAATTGTTCCTGTATTTTATTTTAGTATGATGTAAATAGGGAAATTCCTTTTGCCCTCACGCCTTGTTAATATCGGTAAATATTCTGAGATACATAGTTCAGAGTCAAGCTTTCCTTTTGTGAAGTTTACATTATCTCCCGTTGAATTTTTCCAATAGAAGCGGTTAAATATTCCCTCAATCTAAATTACAACTAAGTACCAGATATAAGTTATAAAATTCCTAAGGGCTATTCTAATGAGCAAAAACAATTCGGATTTTTTAAAATGAAACCAATGCATTTAATATGAGAGGTTTCAATTGAAGCGTTGGTTTGTACACGAGAAGCAACATGATTGTGATCGATGCTGGTCTACTTTTTAAGATTTTTGTTGAACACAAAAACTAACCACTGCTAGGCTTCTAGGCCTTATGTAGCTCATCGCTAAACATCATAGCACCCTTCAGGACATTAAATCATTTTTAATTCCATACGCTTTCTGCTTCCCTTCATTATATTCTATATGGCTAACACCATGTTTTTCCTTTGGGTCTAAGATAAGGTTCTGAAAGTCTCTTGCGGTTTTGACTGTGGGTTACCTACTCTCCCCCTTTCGTTTCATCTCCGCCTCGAAAATATCTACGCGTGATGACAACCCAAACCCAAACCAGAGAGGGGCTCAAATTAATTTTTTTACATTATGGCACATTTTTAATTTAAACTTGTATATTCTACTAATGATATATCTATTTAAAATTATTGTTTAGCACACCACAGCAGTAATTCATCCGAAGACCGGTTTTGATAGAAGGATAGGTGGAGAGCACATATCACAATATACCCGAATCCGTTTGAAATTCGCAAATATTCTGCCTGTGCCACAACCACCATTAGGTTTCTTGCGAAGTATTCTCCGGGAAATCGCTCCGTTTTTTCTTTAAATAGGGTTGTCAAAGGGCGTTAACCGGGATTTGAACCCGGGGACCTTTTGGTCATAATCCGAACGACCTACCCACTTGGGGACTACGCCGCCAATGCTGCTATGCAGATTAAATTTATAGGCTGGCTTTCCCAGTTATGGTTTCAAAAATATATTACTTACGCTCATAACAGTTCTCCCTCTGCTGGATTTCATCATCGTCTGCAGCATTCCGTTTCACTTTGGAGTGAACTGTGCGTGTGTTTTCTGAAATTTTAACGAGATGAAACCTATTAGAAAAGAAATAAAAAATCTAACTTGGAGACATGAGAATTTTCTATCCAATCTCGATGAGAGAAACTTGAGTAAAATTGGTATAATTGCTAACAAGTAAACAGCACAGATTTTTTCAGTCCCTGCCAAAGAAATTGGGACAGGAAACAATGAGCGATGGAATTTGGACAGCATTAGGGTGCACGCCTAGCATAAGCTAAGGGTCAATTGCACCCCTTATGGCCGGTGTTTGGCCCTCAGGGACATCAAGTTCGAAATCCGTCCGAAAGTGTTTAATAATCCTTTGTTTTCATATGATGCTTCTAAATAAATATGAAGGGAATAGGGCTAACTTCAAGAGGACCCAGTGAAAATACTTTGCTCAAACCTGAGAGATTTGTCAGAGACCGAAATTTGAAAGCCCGGTAAAGAGGGATTACTTCAAGGATGAGTTAAAAGAGCATTGAGCACTTCCAAGAGGTAATCAGGGAATTGCACGCTTACCATTGCTTTTCTTGCATCGGTCTTCTTCATATTCATTTGCAAGTTTTACGTCTTTTAAATTGATGCTTTCCTCTCTCACAAATCCACATTCTGCCTGGCACCACAGAAGGAAGGGAAAAAGGAGAAAATGAAGTCGACTCGTTCTCATTGCGTTGAGTTTCAATACATTTGGCGTACCACTCCAGGTGGGACCTTTCCGCTCTGGTATTTGCTGAGACTTGAGCACTTAACCCAAATGCCGTCCGAGTGATAAACGAACCCTCTCCAAACTGTAATTATAATATTAAATTATTATTATCAATGGTAATATACCGGTAAAGATAGGTTTCTGATGTACACACCCCCACAATAACTCGTTTTTCATTTACACATATTTTCTGCCTCTCTTCATTCCGTCTAACTTAATTACGCCTAATTTTAATCCGCCGAACAGATTCCATATTACTCCTGTAGTATTTCATAGACCACAGCTGACGATTTGTTCAGGTGAATTATTATTATTGGTAATTTACCGGTTTAGGTAGATTTCTGATGGACACATTCCTAAAGTAACCCTTTCTTCATTTTTCCATACTTCCTGCCTACCTCAATTCCATCCAACATGTCTAATCTTTTCCTCCCTCTTCCTCGCATGCCCATCATTCTACCCTCTATCACATTTGCCAACAATCCATCGCCTCTCAGTACGCCCTGCATCCATTTTTCCTGCCTTCTTTGTATTTATCGTAATAGCCTTCTCTCCTCCCCTACCATTCTCGTTACTTCTTCGTTAGTTAGTTGTAATACAACTACTTGATTATCATCAGTTATCACGGAAAGAGCTTTTTAAATAACTACTAGGTACAACTAATAGTCTTTTTCACAGTTAAATTTCGAAAATTCAAAGTGTTATTTCAAAAAAATGTTACATAGCTACGTTCAGGTTATAATTTGGAATGTCTACTTTTTGCAATGAAATATAAGCACACTTATCGTAATTACATATTATTAGTACATTGAATTTTTGGGTACAAAGTTAATCGTAAACGATTTACCTAAAATCATCAATATACTGTTTTACTATTGGTAACCCTGAGTTCTTAACTGCTAAATTCTATTCTGAATGTACATTGTTTAGTCGTAATGCGTCATATCTTCTTCGCCTGAGTTTTTTCAATTAATACCTAATTTACGTTGATTCGTTTGAGGTTTTAGAAATTATGTGTTGTTCTTTTACGCTATGTTGAGCATTCACCAGATTACAGAGTCGTGATGACTTACTTAATACTATTTTAAACTGAAAACAATTCGCTTATGTCACTTTTATTTGAAAGTATCAGATAATCGGAAATAGTGTAAACATTTATAATTTTCAGCTAATAAGTTTACAGTTTTAGCTCTCTTTTCTTCTCTAAGATTTACAACCAGTGTGAAGGAAATGATGTTTTCTTACAAACATTTTAGAAAGTGTTCATCATATTGTAATGGCATAACAATGACCCATGGATTAAAGTTTATAAAGTTTGCTATTGATTTTTGTAATTGGATAACATTTTGGAAAAGTTGTTATTAAGAAATTTCCGACAATAATTGGTATAATTAAATTGAAAAGGGTGTGTCTGGATTTCCTGGGATGCAATATATGTAATTCAATTCCAAATCAAAATTAAAATATCAAATGAATAAGAAAATGAGTAAGAATGAACTTACTATTTCATCCATATTCTTCCAAAATGCATCACAAATACCTGTGTGTATATTTCTGAATTTTCGAATTTGTTATACTTGAAGCAAGTTTCTTCACTTCACTTCATGATTATGTCTTTGATTCTGTTTTCTTATGACTAATGTTCATCATATGATTCATATATTACCTTGTAACTACGGATATTTTGAGGATAGTAGTTAGAAAAAAATTTTATTGGCCTTGAGTTTACTCTCTAATATTTAATGTAAGCCGGTATGAATGTGTGTCACCTTAGAGTTCAAATAAACTTGAATAAACGGTGTAAAAAGGCACCCTCAGATTTTATCACGCTGAGATGAAGCTCAGGATTCCATGAAAGCCAATATGTGAATCTATTAGTGCAATTATTTGGATAGATTGTAATCAGTGTTTAAAGAGTCAAATTTATTTTATATTTGGGGAAACTATGTAAAAAAATATGAAAAAAATAGATACTGTAAATATTGCGTATAAATATTAAGTCTGACATGCTATAATTATAATTATTATTTCCGGCGACCAATGATTACAATTTATTTCAAATTATTACTTCATGTACCTAATCGTAAATTTTTTTTGAGTACAGTTTTCTGTAACTCTGTGAATATTTTAGAATACAATGCTATCTCCTGTAGATCTAAATATATAGATACCCTGCCGGCTGAGATATGGCAATAACTAAAGTCACTTCATCGGAGTGTTTGATGAGCGTTTAACTTTTCATCAGTCGAAAATTGAAGATGTCAAATCAGGTAACTGGAAACGTAAGTAGTCGAGAAGTCATTGCTCAATGGAAGAACACGCTGGAGATTGGTAGTTTTTTCACCTGATGGATAGTAGGTCAATTTAGTAATGTAGAAGGGAATTCTGCGTTATTTTTTTGGCAGCACGACTAGTATCTAATGGGCTATCTGATACCACGCTAATGAATCATTTAGGTGGAGTTCAAAGAAGATCCAGTGTTACCAGTTTTAAGAGGTTTAAGTTACCAGAGGAACCGGAATAATAGGCTCTCCAGTCACGAAAGGGAGACTTTAAAAAAAGTAAATAGCTCCTAATTTTACTTACATAATGCAGGGAAAGATCCCGCGCCGTACCAGAAGATAAGACTACCCAGATGTTACAGTGCACACCCGTACGAATTAGCCAGATAATCGCTCTTCGATTGAGTTAGTTGTGGACACAAAACACCAATGATGAAGCACTCCAACATTTGATTAATTGGCATTGTATTTAATTGGCTTTTCCTGCTACGAGAGCTTCGTACTATGTATGCTCAATAAATACTATAATTACGTACATGAATTACGTAAGTGAATGTGATGAATCATCGTTGCTTTAAGACAGGTACGCAAGTACGCAAATTGGTCGATATTTTCCCTCAGGTAGCGAGAAAATAATGCTGTGGGTCGTTGGAAAAAGGGATTGAATATTTACTATTTAGTAACTAAATACCTCTTAGTACTAATAGTAATAATAAAAGAACACTGAAACAGACTTTAAGAATAGTAAAACGTAGTGTATAATAATTGTACAAAATGAACACTAGGATTTTAAATGAAAATATGCAACATAAATTCCGTAGCATTTGTTCCTGAATTGCTGCATAGATTTTATATTAATTGTAAAGTACGAAATAGTGTTTAAAACCTACTGCCTGGATACCAGTTTCCCACCTTACGACGTGAAACATAAAAAGTAATAGGTAGTTAAGTAAATGGGGTTGATAAAATATCGAGAAATTCCTGAAAGTGTCTGTCGGCTATTAAAATTTTGAGGACTCCTGCTCTGATCCAAAATAAGTTTTAGCGAACGTTTCCAAATTGTCAAAGGAATTTTTCCCAACGAATTCACCTCTCTTCTTTTTTTCACAATATCAAGTGCTAGGTGAAATGCCTAATTTAGTAGTACAGTGTGAGCAAAATGTTTATAATTCATTATGTAAATAACATATTTAAAATACGAGATAAAATAAATAACTTCAGGATCCGTAATAACATAAAGATACCCATAAGTTGCTTAATTCTAGACGTATGCTAGAATCCACTAAATTAATAACTGAAAAACGTAGTCTGAAAATTTCAAAATAAAGGCTTATTCCTTTTATAGCTTTGCAATTTCACACTTCACATTCGTTACCTTTAGCTCATTTCTGTCTGGGCAAGATGTGACACCAAAGTCCCAATATCACACGTTCTCCCAATGACGAAATTTGGTTCTCACTTTCGAAAGTGCATGACAACGGAATGAAACAGGTGACACTTGATATCAACATGCACTATTTGTGTCGTGGGTACCTGAAAATAAAAAGAGAGTAAGTAATTTAGTGAAATTTATTTTTGCCGTGACTTATTAGTTAAATTTATTTAGAATAATTTTTACTAAAATTAAATGTAGGCGAAATAATTTGGATTGTGGCATCGTTCCTATTTCTAGACTCATTAAAAGGTGAAATTGTAAATTAAGCTAAATTTTCTGATAGTGAGATTTGTTTTAGCATTGTTTATCGACTATCTCCTCATCCTTTATATTCTAAGATTTGGCAAAAAATATATTCGGTGCATTGTGATGACTACGATAAGGTTATTAAGATGTGTTGTGTAATATCATATTTATGCCTGGTAGGAGGGGAACAGTTTTGTAATCATTTCCCTCTGAAGATCTTTATAAATAAAAAAACTACGCTTTTTATCATTGCCCAAAAACCTTAAAGATGCGAATTTCTCTCCGGCACGGGTGTACCGCCTAAGTGACCCTCATTTCCTTCAACTGCATGAAATAAATCATTCGCTAGCGTAATTGTTTACTGCACTTTACCGGGCATAAAATCATAAAATAGGCCCCCAATTGAGGAACTCCTGGTTAGCGTTATTGAGAGGAGGATGTCGGTAAAAGTGGATACATAAAAGAGGAGGAAAATTAAATGTGACATCTTTGGGAGCGAGAGGGAAGCTGGAAAATTTGGAGTTTGAGTAGATCTGAATGGGATTAAACGTACCAGGAAACACCAAAATGAAATTGCTATGACGGATGGCGACAGTTGCATATAGACACCGGTTAAGAACCGAGTATAGGAGCTGGCATCATGTCGAGGAAAGAACGGGGGAGAAGTGTCAAGCTTGCAGAATAGTGAAAGAGTCCTGACGATGATGCTTGAAGAAGGGCCCACCCACACAGTGACAATGCATTTCCGTGAGAAGACTTCCAACCAGTTGGATGAAGTAATTATACGGAGCACTAGGAGGAATCCTCAGAAGAGCAAAACAAAAGGAGAACGTATATATTTTGGGCAACTGGAATGAGGTGGTTTGAGAATACAAAGAGTGAAGTAGAATGAGATAGTATGGCCTGGTGGAAACGAAAGGTCAAAGGGGAAATATTAATGGAGCTTCTCAACAAAAATGATGCAGTGGCAACGAAATAATAACCTTTAGAGATTCAACAGCGCGGAAAACACACTTTTAAGATATCGAGGAATAGAGCCAGATATATTTTCGGCTAAATCCTATTTGTAGACGGAGGTATAAGAATGAAGTGAAGCAGTGTAAGAGCTATTCCCACGCAGACATATATGGTGGTAAAAGGGAGTGCTCATAGGGAAACGTCTTCGATGCAGTTTGAAGGTTAGAAGGAATATTTTTTTATATAGAACCAAGGGCCTTAACTTCTAGAAGACTACGATATGAAAGTTGTCGGTAAGGTGAAAAAAGACGAATGGTTACCAGGTAACTAAAATGATATACTTATCCTTGAAGAAATTATAAGCTCCCAGGGATAAAAAAAATACGAATAAAACGTTTAGACCCTCGGAGGGAAAGCGAAAACATCCCATTTTTGTAATGTTCAGAAAAAGGTACGAAAGTGTACCATATCAGGATAATCTCAGGAGTGCTTTTATTGCAAGGACACACATCCTTGACCCTAGTATCACTTTTCTCTAAAATAGTATAAAGAGTAATCATCCGAGGAATAGATGGAAACATGAAAAAAAACTCCTGGAAAGCCTTCGGTAAGAGCAGAGAAATAAGCACTCTGCTTTAGTACGTTTTTAGGAAAATAGTGCAAAATAAAATACTTTGAAATCTGGTACTGGAGTCTGATACTGAAAAACCAACACAGCAGGTAAATTGCGAACAGAGTTAGTGCGTATAAAATTAGAAGACAAAAGGGCGTAATGGATTACTTAAAAAAAGACAAAAAATCTTATAGGTCACATGAAGAAGAAAAGATGAGATGAGTTATTACCACGAACCAAACAGGTTCGGATTTAAGAGCATTACCAGTATATAGAAAGTAGTGGAGAAGCAGAATGAACCAATGCTAAATCTGAAACACTAATTATAACTGTCATAAGTTGATATTCCACAGTTTTAGGAGTGTGTGAGGTCGTTTGCTTTGTAGTATCCTGAGCTTTCTATATTATTTTATTTTTTTAATAATCCACATAATTTTTTCCTCCTTTGTATCATGCTCTTTTATTTTTCGATTGAGATCATGCTGAGTCTGAAATTAGCATTTGCAATAAAAGTAAATATTAAGAAAATTCATTTATTCCGAGTGTTAGATCTTCACATCGGCGTTCTAAACGGCTGCGGGAAAGAAATCCTCAGAATTATACCCATTGCTCAGTCATAGCATAATATTTCTCATCATCCAGTTTTTCATTTAAACCGTATGAACCAATTGGCGTATATGCTTGTGAATTGAATTCAATATGTAGTGAGCAGCAGAATATTTGTGAGACTCCACGCATCTCTGCCACAAGTCCCGTTTTATAAATCTGAATTCGCTGACAAAGTTTATTTTAGTCGTAGATATTCAGGTTGTGATATATTATCGAATGATACTGCTATTTCATTCTAAGCTACGGGTCAGAGCGCGCGTCAATTTTTGACAGCTGAAGGCCCAGTTGAATTTAGAAAATATTTCGAAAGAGTTTGTCGTTAGGATAACATGGTCAATGACTGATAAGGGGAGAATATCCGTTTTGCTGCATTGTATAACTGACTGCGCGGGCTAGCTTGATTGTGAAGTCAAGCGACTTTAAAATTTAATGGGCTTTCGTGTCCTCTTCTTTCCATATGTTTTATAACGTCTCTGCATCTACACAATAGCCCGCAAACATCCACTCGGGCGTATGACAGGGGGTGGGCAGGGCGGGTACCGAGGTAGTGTTGGGATTGGATTACTTTCCCTGTGTCACATTTAAAAACGCACAATTGATACCCTTTTAATAAACTAAATCTAGCTAGGAGTGTTCGATTCTCTAGTGATTCCTATAAAAAAATACGTATTACTTGCGCTTTGACGTTGGTGGGATTCTGGGATAATCAGTGCAGTGATTCTATTTTTTCCGGGTTAGAGAGGTTATGAGACCAGCATGATACTAGATAACTACTGGATACATGAAACACGCTCTTGGTCTGACTTCCTAATTCGCACCTGAGAATGAAAAAAGAATATATGATTAGAAATTTGAATGGTTGAGTTTATATTTGTGTAAGATGTGGATGGAAGGTTTTCATTCAAAATTCAGTAATTTACATGTGTAATTGATCTTGGGAATCGTACAAGATGCCCCTTGAAATCATGAAATATTGGGCATATGATAGCATTTATGTTATTGTATCTTTTATGAAAGTCTTCACTTAAGAAAATTATCTTGAAATAAAAAACACTTACCTATTTTAAAATCCTCAAAGGCACGGTTCAAACAGTCATCTAGCCATTTCATCCTGGTACGTTATTCGAGATCTTCAAAGGAAATCAACAGGTAAACGTAAGTGAAGTACCTAGGATAATTACAGAATCGACCATATACCGCCCTATTCACTAAGCATGTTTTCGTACCTGAGGTTATTATCCGTGATGAAGTGTTCTGTATTCAAAGTGTTTGGCCCAGAGGGTGAATGTCTTCAAGAATTCCCTTTGGTTGCACGTTTCGTTAGGCTCAGTTGCCTCTTCCATGGACGTCATGGAAAAGTCGGTTGAAGCACTATGGAAATCTTTTACTCACTTTAATGCAGGCATTCATCGGAAAAAAGCTGATTCCTACTCATAGGCTGTACGCAAAAGTTCCGAAGAAAATCGTCCGCGGTGAAAGTATTGGAAAAGATTGGGGATAAGCAGCTGAGGCAATGGAGCTACGTGTACGGGGTGGATGTAGTGGTGAGCATGGATGACAACAAGCGTAAGGAGAGAGAGAGGGAGAGATTTGAAACCCGGCCCGTTGTTGTCGTCGTTGAAGTTTGAAACCCGGCCCGTTATGGAGGAGAATGTGGGGAGCAAAGGAGACGGCATAGAGTGCGACTGACCCAGATCCGCGACTCCCTGACAGAGGACGTCTTACGATTAAGATTCAAGAGTATATCAACAAGAAGAAAAAATTCAAGTCAAATTTGATTATTTATAATAAAATCTGTTTCGAAAATTTTCAAGTATTATATTACCAATAATGGATATCACGTTATTCCACAAAGAAAAACTTGAGGAAATATTTTTTAAGCATTTGTCTCAGTTTTCTGCACTCACAACCTGACCTACTGGATACTTTTCATTTTCGCCTTATAAATACTTGTGAATAAAATTAAAAGTAGGTGTTCACAGGATTGTATAGGATTTGCCGGAAAATATGTCATTTAGGTAAAAATCTTGCATTTTGTTACAGTTATACGAATATTGTTAATGACTTTAAAAACACAAGTATGGCTAAACACATGCATTAGCCGTTAAAATTTACCTTCTCAATCGAAATCTCTGATTATATATCTTTTTTATTTAAATAGTTTTTCACGATTTGAGGAATTCTGAAATATTTTAATTAGCAATTTAACATTTTTAATTTATTTTAATCCCGCTCTCTCCTCGGATTATAATCGCAGTTGTATCCAATTTTTTAAATCCTGTAATGCCTTAATTAATGCGATTTGCAGCAATGGGCATGTAATGAAACGTGCAGTAATACGACGGATTTATCATTGAGTCCCCATTGTATTCATATTATATTATGATACTCGCATTTTAAAACAAATTTCATATCATACATTCTCTTGGCGCATAATTTAATTTTCAAACTATGCCCTTATGTTAAAATTATTATAAAATATTTCAAATTAA
Organism: Calopteryx splendens; assembly: GCA_002093875.1. Lineage (NCBI taxonomy): Eukaryota > Metazoa > Arthropoda > Insecta > Odonata > Calopterygidae > Calopteryx > Calopteryx splendens. Next base: position 390,250 of record LYUA01001677.1, read on the forward strand.
AAAAAATATTTGCAATGCCAGGAAAATCTCAAAGGAGAGTGAATAGTACGTGAAATAATAAACCTCGTGGGCTGTTCAATAAGGAGTTTTAGAGAGAGAAAACTTAATTTTAAAATATATAATTAGCATAATTTTTTATGTATGTGTAGTACAAGATTCGATAATTTGGCTCCAGTATTGCAGCAACCGTTGCAAGTTGAAACATTTTCAGTTCACGTACGGCAAAAGTGGAGTTAACAGAGGTACAAGCGATAGGCTTCATTTTAGTTTTAATTTCATTAAAAATAAACTGCCAGCCGAGGCCTGTGCAATGCCACATGAGGCTTACGAAGAGTCTGTTATTCCCTATAGCTCAGCCAGAAGATCGTTAAAAATCTTTAAAGAAGGGAGGCAATTTCAAAGGAAGGTGGACCCGAAGCTCCAGGAACAGAAGTAAACATTAACACCGCTGCTGCCAATGTGAAAGAAGATCGATAGAATTACGCTAAGGGCACTATCGTAAATATTGAAAATTTTCGTCGGGCGCCACCCACGCGTCGGTTACGGGATGTGTGCCCCTGAGACGTGTTTGTGCGCGGTGGGTTCGGAGACTGCTAATGTCCGAACAAGCGGTCGTTCGCGTGCAGCTCTGTTTGCATTTGAAAATGATGTTACAGGAAGATGAGAAGTTTCTTCCGAAGTTCAAGAACGCAGATGAAACTGGGTAACGTAATTTTATTTGGGTGAGCTAACAGCGAAGCTGTGCGTTGAAAACTCCGGCATCACCAACACCAAAAAAAGGCAGTGGTGGCTTCTGTTGGGGAAGTGATGGTGATATCATTTTCGATATTCCGGGAGTGGTATATCGATATGTAATAACAGCACACACAACTGCAAATGGAGCACATTATATGGATGTACTGAATATTCTCCAAGGCCAATTTAATCGCGAAAGGCCACATTTCAAATCAACAGACTGGACGCTGCACCGCGATAATCCACGGCCGCTTATTGCAAATGCCGTTGGTGAATATCTCACACGAAGATCGATGTGATATGTGTTACTCACCCTCTCTATAATCTAGGCCTCGCCCTATTTGATGAATTATTCCTGTTACCCAAAATGTTGAAACGATTTCGTGGAAAGCGAACAGTTGCCGTAGCCGAACTGAACTTGTTTTAAGTTGCAACGGCTGCCGCTGACGCAATACTGGAGTAAACGCAATAAAACCTGTACCACATATGCATTACACATTAAAATAACGATAAAAACATAAAATAAAAGTTTTTCACAATAAATTATGTGATAAAAACTCTGATGAGAGTGAGTATTCAGAAATGAGGTGATCTGCTCATGTGTCTAGTACGGTGTTGAATTTCTTAATGCAAAATCTGCCTCTACGTTGACTTTCTAGGTCTCATCAAAACTCAAATTTTTATTCTGCAGTAGGTGGAATGAAATTAATTTACTATTTAAAAAAATTTACAGAAATAATATTACAGTAATTAATTAAATTTTCCGTTTTTTTCTCAAACACAACGCCGAAGTGCTTCGCGGAAGTCCCAGACTCTCCGAAATCGAAAAAAATGCGTTTCCAGAAGTCACGAGAGAAGACATTATTGGTTTGTTTTTACAACTGTAGAGGTATTATACTTCGGGGATTCGTTACACTGGGTCGAAATGTACGAAAGGAACGTTTTATGAGAACGCTACAAAAGTTCGTGACGAGGGTCATTAGGCGATTCCGAAAAATGACATAAAATATCTATGCTAGCATTGGTTAAACGTACCCAGCGGTGTATTATTGATGCGGATTGTATTTTTTATTAAAAGAAATAATTTTAGTAAAATAACTCATTGTTTTTTTAATTTTAAAAGTTCCGATATATTTCGTGCATGTACACTTTGGAAAATCATATTGCGTCTTAGTTTTTCGTTCGTTGTGGCCACGGCCACTGTAAAAGGAAAATTATCCATATTTATCTGCATGTTTGGTAGTCGACCTGTCTCAGCTCACCACTTTGGTTCATATAGCAAATTACATGGGGAGTTCTGTTTCTTTAAAATGTGTCATAAAACCCACAATCTCTCATTTATCAGCGAGACCAAATTCCTAGAGTTGTATTAAAACTCGCAGGGTCGCGGAACGATATTTTTTCTTCTTGGAAAGACGTTTTTCGATAAGTAATGCAGCTTTGCTACGAATTTCCCTTAGTTCACGACTCCACGGTTTTTGAGCGGTGCTGCAAAATCTCGAAAGGCACTTGTGCCAATTCCGAGCGGTTTAACCTTAAGCGCTAGTCGGAATCTCGAGGAAATAGGTTAAGCCGGTGAAATTATTCAGCGAGCACTTCAGACTTACCGGAAGAGTTTCATCCAGCAGAAGAGCTTCGGAGCTCTCCGGGCTCGGGATGAAGAATGAGACGACGACGCTTGGGACGCTGGTCGCGGCTGAGGGTCATCCGTCAAAAAAGAAAAAGATCTCGTTCATATGAATTCGTTATCAATTGTCCTCGAAATCCCAAATGGACTCAAGGACTTAAGACGGCGATACGGTGGTACACAAAATGACACTTTGTTCTTCAGATTGCTATAATTAGGAGGAAAGGAGATGCATTGGACATACTTTGGCGGACAATGGGGCAATGTGTTTTTTTTACTTTAAGCCTCAATTGTGGCCATTAATCAAACAAAACATTTTTGATGCAACTTTTGTTTGTGGAAGTATGAATGTCGGATTTACTTCCATCTAATGTAAAGGAATTCTTCACAATTCACTTTTCTTAGCATCTTTAAAATCTTCACAAAAATGTTTACCTTTCTATTTATTAACTTTAGTTTTGACATGAAATCAATAAGGTTACACATCTTTTAAACAAATGTTTACGAAAAACCTTGGACAAACAATTTATTTATCTAATTCAATATCTATTTACTTATTCTTATTTCTATAATTCGATACCCGATTCGATCCCCAGGATAGTAAATGTTTAAGTGATTTTTAATACAAGATATTGCTGTCATAAGCCTGCCAAATAAAAGGGTATTATAACGGAAGAAAAAATTATACAGTCAATCTAAAGCTTAAGTTTTGAAGTATGGAAAAAATTCGGGAAAAGATTCATGCAGCATACTTTGCCATGTCGTAATTCAAAAGCACTAGCAGATCAGAAAGAGAGTATCGATATGAAAAAATAATATGGGCTGAAAGGGAAACGAGTGAAGACGTTCTGGGGTGTGGTAGGGGAAGAGAGAAGGCTCCGTGAGAAATTTAAAGAAGCCCAAAAAGGTGGATGCATGGCATGTTGAGTGGCATTGGAATGCTAGCAGACTGTGATAGAGGAGAGAATAATGAGGAAGCAGGGGAGAGGGAGAAAAGATTAGGCATGTTGAACGGAATGAAGGGAAGTATGTGCAGTTAATAGTTTTTATTGCTGTGAAGGGTGTCATATTATAGGTGCCGTTAGTTATTTTCGCGGAGCTAAAATGAGTTTCAGGGTGCAATACCCAGGTCCATCAATAGACATATTTTGACCAATGTACTACAGTTAACATTAATCTATGAAGACCGTAATTCCTATTTTATTTCCATTTGAGAGAGAAGAGCGCGTCAAAACGTTAGCGAGATTAATTAAGATGAGCATTAATCAATTATCTCCGTAATACCCTTCGATTTCAATGGGCTCACCTCCTTGGTCGATGAAATATCGACATTTAAACGGATATTATAAAATAGCAAACTTTTTTGCTAACTCACAGGTGTTTAAAATATAAAGTTTCCATTAAAAGTGTATTGATGATCATCAATGAACATGTAATGCACCTGATTATATATGATCATTTGCATTGTCGTCATTTGGTGTGAACGCATCAAGAGGCATTAAATGCACTCCACCGTTCTGAACGATTCAATACCATCAGCGAAGAGATACAGCCATCGCAGGCTATCGTTATAGTGCGTCACAATTTTTCATGTCCTTTCTGACGCTCTCATCTCCCATTTCATACCTTTTCACGTTAAGGGGGTTAAGGGGGGCGAATCGGACCAGGGTTGAATGGGAAATGTTTTTAAAAAAGTGCGACTAAATCATAAACGATGTGGCCTAAGACTGGAAACATCATATACAAAGTTTCCCTGTAACATTATTTTGCTGGGAGTCTCGCGATGTAGCTGCTGGTCTCACTAGAATTCTCGTGAATTGCACACCATTCGATGCTGACACAACCACAATAGTAAGTTGGAATGCCCCGCCGGGGGAAAATAAACAGTATTTGCAGCGTCGCATGTCGAATGGGAAGGATTAAAACACTCCATTCTTCAATTAAACCTTGAATAGCTGCTTAAAAGGTATTTCCGAAATTTCAACGTAGTAAATCAAAATTCAAATACATTTTTCACTTGTTGTTAAGAGTCACAAAGCAAGCAAGGTAATTTAAGGGAGAAATAAAATGTACAGGTGGTACAAAAGCAGAGTTAAATATGATTAAGATAAAATGCTTCATTTGTTGAGCTCATAATATATTAGGTAGTCATTCGCTGCAAGGAATTCAAAAAAATATGTTTTTCGCAGTTGAAAGTTGCACTAAAATTACGAGGCATTTTTTGCGTTTCAGTATTAGATTACTCATATTTCAGTGTTCTCAATAAACAGAAAAGAAGTAGGTAGTTAAGTTGTAGCTGATTTTGGGAGCATAAGAATTTGCTGGAACATAAATATTTTGCTGGGCTACTGAGAAGTCTAATACTCTATAGGGTATGGGATTTACGGGATTTAGTTTATCCAGACATTTTTTTAAATCATAGGAAACCTGAGGGCTTATTAGTGGTTCGAGGTATGGATTTAAACAGGATAGACGTTGGCGATTTCTTTTCAAAGTTAACCATTTCAATGACCGAGGTTTTAGTTATGAACAATCCTCATCTTATGCACCAATAGCGTAGGCTAAACGGGTTGCATATTAATATCTAAGTTCAAAATAATGAAGGATCTCAAGTTTTCCCGGTGAATAGACTGAAGGGAAAGGTTCTCGGGTTGCTTACCAACGCCTGGACCCGGTCGGAAACCCGAGAACTTTTCCTCCAAGCTCAAAATAGTTTCGCAAGAGTAGATGCGATGTCAATAAAAATCGATACACAGGCTGGAACTACATACCACTAAATGTAATTTTGCTGTCGAAAAATTTCATAAGAAGTGGGAGGATGGATTTTCGTCGCCATTAAAAGATTGCCTATCCGATTCAGGATGCCGGATGGATGGATGACTGCCGTTCTTAGAATTGCTAAAGCACTTTCAAGGCAGCCAATCTCCTGGGTGATGCATTATATAATCCTAGATGACCATGCTTAACACAAGACTTTCATTGTTTTATGAGTGCATTGCTATCACTCTTTTATCCTTGCCTAAACGGTATTATGGGATTGTATTAATTGTATGATATATTTTTTTTATATCATGAATAGTGTGTAGGAGCGCGAGGGCAAAGAACTTTATTTTTTGTAAATTCATTTTATTCATTTTTTAAAAATGAGGTCGAATACATTCAGCCCCTTCAAAAGCCTCCCAGAGTATCCTAAATTCATATCAATAATGGGCATGTTGTAAAACATAGTTTAGTATGTGATACGTTGACCAAATGTACTATGTTTGTACTAACAAATTTACTGATATTAACATATTATTTACAAACAAATTAATGCATTATTAGGTTTTATGATTATATTAACACATAAGATGATTTAATTTACCAACTTTGTAATATTGTATTGGTCCCATTCAGCCTCTCATGTGGTCCGATTCACCCGCCAGGAGTCAGGCGGACAGGACTGTGAAGTCACTTGATTAAATCGTTCTAGCACCTTACGCTCGAAGGCAATCAGGCTACAGATGATACATAAAACTGAACAAGAATAATTGTGTCCGGTGGTAAAAGTTTTTAAAAAATGCTGTCACATAACCAGTTGGTGAAATCGCCGATTTTCCTTTTTGTGGTCCCATTCATCCCCCATTATCCTCTTCCAGTATTACGTCTCACCGGTCCCTTTTTGTATGTACCTAAAAATATTTCCTTCCCATAATCCCATCAATCCCCAGTTTCATTTTTTCCCCGACCCCTCACCTACCGCCACTTTGGTTTGATGTACTGGATTGTGAATAGTCTCTCGTGGAAAAAAATTCCAGAAATTTCACTGTGATAAAAAATCGTTCCCCTGGACTGGGATTTGAATCCGGGTTCTTCAATTTCCGGCCGAATGAGTCAGCCAGTTCAGCTACCGAGGTTCAGGAACTGTACCGAGGACTCCTATTGCAGATGATTCCTTTTTCTGCTGCGAAATTTCTCGTGTTTGTGTTTGCACGTTAGAGGGTGACCCCGCCAAAGTTACTGCTGTTGCATTTACCGCAGTGGCCTTGGGTTTATTTGGAAGGGGTCCTACGAAGGAAAATGGTGATGAAAGAAGTCTCTGAGAAGAGTAATGGATGGTCTTATCGGACGCAATGTGGGTTACAATGACTGGTTGAAGGCAGGCCGTTGGGGGGGGGGGGCGGAAAGAACCACGGAGGAAGAGAGGGCCCC
>LYUA01001677.1:399169-421761 GCA_002093875.1 Calopteryx splendens
CGAAATTATCGATCCCGCCACCATCTATGATCTCTGATATGATATATATATATGATGATATCTATGATATGTGTCTCTGCGTTTATTTTAATCCTGTGACCATGGGGTTTGTATATATATGTATATGGTTGTTTAATAATGTTGTTGAAAATATTTTGATGAAAGCTCTAAAAATGTCACACAGGATTAAAAAATAGCCTTGCTAAAAAATAAAAAGGCCAACTTAAAAAAATATTTGAAAACATTTTAACCTTTCAACGTTTTGCGTAAAATTTGTGGTTCAGTTCTAGTTTGAACCCCTTTGTATTTATTTCGGTGAAGGGAAGGAATAAGGAGGCAGAAAGAAGGTCTTCTAGCTAGGTTAAGAAAAAGCCTTGTCAGTATTACAAGATGTATGCTATGGACAAACAGTGGTTTAGTGGCGGGAAGAGGGAGAGAGTGGATTTAAGCAGTAGAGGAGGAAAACGATGATGAGGAAATATATACATACCCTTAAAGCCATTCTTTACGGTATAGGAAAAGTCACAAAGCATTATTTTAGTTTATTTCAGGAAACTTATTACCTTCCGATATTTTCTTGCATACTTCCCTCCCCTTATCCCTTACATCTCTTTCGGCTCTGTCACTTTAATGCATTGTTTCATAAATGATTCTTTTCCTGGTGCTTTTAATATCTTTTGTTTTGAATCTCTTCGATCACATTCGTCCATGGTTCTTTCGGTCCACACCTTCCACTGTTCTCATATAGTTTGGCGATTCCATCATTATTCATTCTCTCGGTATGACCTCATCAAAGTAGTACACTTCTTTTCATACTTATCCATTATGTGGTGCATCCAAATAGGATTCCTTAATGGTCCACTAATCCCACACTCTATATATCCTTATTTTGCCTCAAATACGGCTTACCCACAGCATTTATTCGGCATTGATGCAGAATATTTTATTCCGACATATTAACGCGTTTTAATCGTTTCACCTACCTTAATATTTTTCACAAATATTCTGCCAACGTATGCGAAGTTATCCATGGGCTCAAATAGCTGATTCTTCGTGTGCACACATTACGCAATTATTCAGGAAGCGGGACTCAAGAAAGTTAAATGTTAGGAGGAAATTTATTGCATGGGTGTATGCATGTGGATTTGGTATAATTCAGGGTTGTGTGGTAGATAGGGGATATTCATAGGAGAGAGAAAAAATATGGTACTTGAATATATTTAAATACGAAGAGCAGGGCCTAGTCGAAATCATTTCGTACTGCTCGAGAAATTACATTTTTTCCCTCATCTTTTTTCCAAAAAAATACTAATTTCGGCCCGATATTACTACTACCCTTTTCTACTTTAAGAGGTTTATCGAATATTAAGAGGTATTTTCCAAACGTTACCGGTGAGACTAATTGCAAAAAAATTCTATTCATTTTATTTTTAACTATCGTATGCCCTTAATTTAACCGAGGAATGTTGACTTCATTTTTCCTACGCATAAGTTTGCTTTTATCTCCTTTTTCCTTGACAAATAATTTATCCTCTTCCTCGAATCGTAATTTATGGTAGTTTTAATGCCTATTGCATCCAGTCAATTGTTTCCCACGAATGATACCTTCCCCTTTAGATTAACCTCAAGACTTTGCGGTGATGTCATGAACAAAGACGTGCGATGTACCTAACTGCTAATGGAAATCGGGTAGCTTGCCTATGAGAATATAAAATAAATGGTGATTTTCTTTTTGACTTGAATAATGGGGATGTAAAACTTCCTTCGAGTTTTTTCTTTATAGTTGCGATACCCAATATGTGTTTAAAAATGTGGAATGCCGTAGTAACGGATAGATTCTATACATACCTTTCTCTTTCCTTTCTGCCTCTCTAAACATCTCGTAAGCTTTGCAATTATTTCGTCTGGAATATACGTTCATTTACCGGTCAATTCCAAGCTCTGTGCATGTCATGTGGGTGTTCGTGCAGTTTATTTATCTCTTCCATCTTCCTCCTCTCAGTGGTGATCGATTTCCTTTCCTTTTAGGTCGCTTAAAATTTTAATTCTTCCATTTCCCTTTGGACCTTCCAACGCCATCTTCATCGGTCCGCGCTTCCCCCCGGGACATGACCTATCAACTTTTTCTCCCTTTCCCTCGTATCATCCATCACCCTCTTTTCATCCCCCCTTGAGCACTTCCTATTTTTTTACTTTTCTTTTCCTTTATTCGACAGTGCCTTTCGCCTCCCGCACGTTCCGTACACCTCCAGTTACCCCTTCCTTTCCTCCAAGCTAAACGCAGCGCACTCCGTGCATAACACTTGCCGATCTGGCCAGAAGTGGTGGTTCACGCACCAAATTTGCTGGGGAAGAAGTGAGAGAAGTCAAATGAAGGGAACGGTGTCTATTTAAACGACATTTTATACACGCCCCTGTCGCAAGTGAGCGGATTGTTTCATGAACGCACGCTCGCTTAAGGGGCCTCGGGGTTTCTTGTTCCTCCTTGTGGAGTCCGGAGTGCAAAACTTGTGTGAGTTGTTGTTATAATTGAGTGACTTAATGAGACAACCATAGGGTTTTCACGTCCTTTGTCTCGTATCCATCGTGGTCGGAACTTCTACCGACATTTAATTAAACTCTTCTCAATCTTTTCTTTACCCCACAGGCGCTGCCATTCGGGGTGGCAGGTCCAATCTTCCGCCGCCGCCCAGTAGCCCACTCGCCGGCCGGTAAACTCAATCGCCGCTCGTCTCCGCTGGGAGTAAATGTCGTCGGAGTTTCCCTCCCCGCCTCCACCTCTCGCCGGTTGTTCTCTCGGCGGGGACCGTCAGGAGGGAGTCCCCGCGCGGCGCCCGCCCACCCACCGGGCAGGAGAGCGGAGAACGGGACGGCAGCGTTCGAAGCGACGGGAGCGTGGGGCCTTGGGTGAGTCGTCTTTTGCCATCTTTCCTTCCCGTCTTCAGTAGGATTCCTTCTCCCATTTCAAGATTTGAATTACCATACTGCTCGGCAACATGAATTGTAAGTACCTGGGGCGCGATGACATCTTTTTGAGACTCCATCCATGACGCAATTTGCCTCTGTAAAACAGTTTGTGATCGAGGATCTTCCGGCCCATTTCTAAATATTCGTGGGGGCACCAGGAGTAGTGTTACGTCGGGTTTCTTGGTATGCTATTTGGAGAATGACGATAGCTTCTTCGTTTATGAAGTTCCGAGATGGCTTCCGAATATTTATCTTTTTCGCTTGGATAAAAGTCGTATAAATAGAAAATACTTACCCATGGATTCACTTTTATTTGCTTCAATGGTATTTTTTTCTTCCAACCGAATCGGTGGGAATTATGTTTAACAGTACAATGGATCAAAACAATTAAGCCTTTAATAGAACGAATTTTAATCGCTGAGGAATTCTTAATAGTGAAATTCTTTCAAATTGAATTTTTCCCTTGATATTTCATTTAAAAAAATTACCGTTGGAGATTATCTTCTGCCACCCTCTTCGAATTTTGTTCTGACCTAGTCCTTACTAACGAGTATTTGAGGTAAATCAATCCAAGCTAGTACAGTTCATCTTGGTTCTCTAGCTGTCGGATTTGTCTGTTCTTCGGTGTACTATTTATACCTAATAATTAGGAAATAGGCGTTTCAGACCGCGGAATATCTTATTGATGGGATGCTACCAATGATGTTTTGTGACACTCTGAATATTTAGATTGCAGTGTAGAAAAAATTTGATTAATGCCGAGAAATTTTTAGATTCATGAACAAAGTACCCCTGTCCCTGCTCCCTTCATTTCACTTTATTTTAAAAATCTTTTACTTCCTTTTCACACGCTGCCTTCTCTTCATCCTTCGTCCCCTCGCTCCTTCAAACCTCTCAACCCTTTTCTCTCTCGCATCTCTTGAAACTCGGAATCCAATGGTTTGGCACGTCCAAGCTGTGCTTGTCGTCTCAAGTGGTTCCTCTACCTCTGGAGATTTTTGTCAAATTTTATTTTTTCGTTCCGCAACCACCTGAGCACCGGGATTGCGTGAATGGCTTTATTGAGTGGCTATTTCTTGTCTTCCATATGCTTTCGCTCCGGAAGGTGGTCTCTCGTTACGTTCCCCTGTTTCTCGCACTTTCTAATTCTATTAAAAAATAGTGCGTGAAGTACCCGCCAAATTCATAAAAAAATACTTTCCATCCAAAACCGCGGTCCTTTATGCATTCATGTACTTGATTGGAAAACATTCAGTCTTGAAGGGGAGGAGTTGAAATATTTAAAGCGTTTCAGAGGGGGGTTAAGTATGATGCGGAAAAGCTTGTCAAAGTGATGTTACAATGATTTTTGGAATTTTTAAATCTTCCTTTACCTCTGAATCTTGCAAATGATGACCCCAAAATGACGTTACGTTGAATCTGACCATCCTCATCTTCATATCATTTCTCCAAGAAATGTTCACCGAAAATCGTCACTGTCAACTTCACAAAACTCGAGACCAACATGACTCCCGCCAAATATTCGCGAGACAGTTGTTTGTCGAGGACAAGTTTTTTTTAAATGGTAATCTACCGCTTAGGATAGGTTTCTGATGGACACACGACACTAACACCTCTACAATCCACACTTCTTCACTCCTACATATTTTATACCACCCTCCATTCCTACCAATATGCGTTAAGGTTTCCTCCCTCTACCTTACCTACCCAACATTCTACCCTCTCACATTCTTCAACAATCCATCGCCAGTCAGTACACCCTGCATCCACTTTCCTTTCCTTCTTTGGATTTCTCCCAATAACCTTCTCTCCAACTATGCCCAGAACTTCTCTGGTCATTTTTCTTTTCGACCATTCCACATTTTCGATCCTTCTCCACACTCATATCTCCAATGCCTCCAACCAATGCATGATATTTCCTCAATGAGCAAGTTTCCGCGCCGCAAAAAACCACGCACCATATCAACGTCTACACTAGTCTTTCCTTGACACCAGTGGTCCTTTTCATCAATTCTCTCCTCTTTGTAAAAGAGTTTTTAACTTATGCGAATCTTCTCGTATTGTAACCATATAGCTCACCTTCGTCCAAAATTACCGAAATAGCTAAAATGTTCTTCCTACTCACGTTCAAGTTCTACCTGCTTAGGTTTTTCCCCTTTATTGTTGAACTTTGGTTTCCTATATCTCGAGAACCTCATTACCTTCATCTTTTTGTCATTTATTTTGTGTATGTATTTTATTATTTTTTCATTCCATACCTGTCTCACTGACTCTGTGGCTCAGTATTATGGAAAGATAAGGAGTTTTGGATAATAGACATTCAGTTGACGGAAGGCTTCTGCATTTTAGTAGTCATTGTCACATCGAAGATGATAGTGCTAGTGTCACATCGGAGGTTTGGGGTAGCAGCAAGTACTGGCAAGGATAGTTTTTTAAATGAGTTCATTAAGCTGTGGTAGTCAGATAATTTGAGAAATAACTGTTTATTTCAACTGGATAGTTAGGATGGAAGCATTAGAAATAATTAAATAGAATCCTGGAAGCAATAAGACTCAGTCCACTGGGGCAGTTTTTGTGCTCTGTAGTGGCGGAGGTAAGACCTCCAGGGTTGTCATCGCGAGAAATCCTTGCACTGTCTAGTCAGTAAAGAAACAGCAGTAAAAAAGGCAAATGCGAAGACCAAAACTATAGAGACTTGTAAACCTTTGAAATATATTGATGTAAGGGTAGTTAGAAGACTTAAAATAAGAATTGGAGGATAAAATTATTGCTCCTACTTAGCACCCGTGTGTATGGATTCCGGGAATGAAATGATTAGGTAGCGGGTATCGATGGATAAGTAAAGTATAGGCTAATTTAAGCGTAAGGGAGGATAGTGAACAGGGGTAGCAATACCAAACAACATCAACTCTGGAAGTAGAATGTTACATATAAAGAAGGTGAGTGAGAGAGAACACTAGTGGAGGAGATAAAAGCTGATCCAATAAATGTAGTTGTAATTGTGTGTGCTAACAAGATGTCTTAGGGAGCCAGAAAGTAGAAGCATTTTACCAATTAAGGTAATGATTTTCGAAATAATCCTGGATGGAAATATTTGATATAGTAGGGGAATTATAATATAGGGTTGGGCAGAGGAATAGATTGGAGTGAGAACCGGTACGAAAATAATAGACTTTTGAAAAAGAGGAAGTTATTGTTAGCTAAATCCTAGTTGGAGAACTATCAAAGGCTTCCATACACATGGAAATAGCAGGGAATTATAGGACTATACCAATTAATATAATTTATGGCTAAACATTAAATATGGAACAGCGTCATCTATACAGCTTCTTCGTGGCTGTTGTAGATTCAGATTATTGTTCGGAGGGTTTAAAATTTAAATGTAACTTAAAGTTAATAAAAAGGGACAAAGGTGGTTAAGTTGAATGTGGAAGATTAAAGGGAAAATGAAGCGCCAGAAGGACTTGATAGAATTAACGAGAGATAAGGGATGGGGCTTAAGAGGCAATAAAGGAAGATCTTGAATGAGGATAAAAATAACTTCACTGGAAACAGCAAATGTCTTAAGCACGAAAAAGATTAAGGAGCCACAAATTTCAAAAGAGATGATTGGTAATATGGAGGAAAATGAAATAGAAAAGCGTACAGGGAAAAATACACTGAGAATGAATTCTTTGAAACTTAGTCGAGAAACAAGCAAAGCGAAGGAAACGTGGTAAAAAGAGAAGTGCAATGGTACGGATTTTTTCAGTGAGGGAAAAATGGTCACCGTATGAAAGGTCATTAAAAAATTAATACCTCTGCCAACTATACCTTTAAATAATTATTCTAGTGGGGTGTTCATTAGAAAACTACCTTAATCGGTAGATCACCATTAAAAGGAAATACCAATAGGAAAACTGTAGTGTAAAAGGAAACGTTTCAGGGGAGGAAAAGACTTTGTCGGTGACATGTGAATTAAGCTTAAGATTTAAGCTTAGATATTTGGCATAAAATTTCAATGGTTTATTTGACCCAGAACCAAAAAGAATTAAACGAAATTTTAACTGACAATGAGTTCAAAGTAGTGAATTGACGGTGAAGTATTTTGTAGACGGTTTTGTTCATTCTCTCACAAGTTTTTCGTATTTCCTTAGATAGCCGTAACTAGTAATTTTGAACGGTTTGTTTTGACTACAGACATTACTATGGGGAGGCGTTTCCCAGGAAAATCGCAGGCTACAGCTTTCAAAGCCCTCTTTATCATCTCCCGAAAATCGTCTCTCACAATGGAGATTGGCTGTATACGCGATTATGAAGATAGATAGGCTGGTTTTGACCGCCGCGCCGAAGCAAACTTGGGGACCGAGAAGGCACGAGGCTCAACCAAAGGCCAATTTTTTAACAGTCGAGACAAGGATGATAGATAGTCCGAATAATAATGAACCCGGTTTATTCTAATGAAGTCGACCGTAACCGATTTTAAATGCTCGGTAATTTCATCCTTTGCCAAAATGGCAATTACAAGACTTGGAAAAAGATAAAAGTAAATGCACAAGCAAATATACAGGGAAATGAACCCCGAAAATTGACTCTGAGGAAGGAAATCTGGCGTAATCTTCTGAAGGGAATTGTTTGGATATTATTGAGTGAGGAAACAAGACCATGACGGAGAGCTTGGAAGTCAACACAGAGGAATAGTAGAAAGACTCAATAATTCGGCAGTAGAAAAGCAAGCATTACAACAAGCAAATGATAAGGGTAGATCAAGGTTTCAGTAAATAACTTCAATGGCTGAAATGTCAAGTAACAGAATTCTTTTAAATTAAAATGCGTGTCTAGAAAGCTTCAGTGGCAATAGCCGTAGAGACAATTGTGAAATTGAAACGTACGGAAGCTGTTATTTATAAAGTGACAATATATTTTTTCTTCACATTTAAAACAATAAATTTTATGTTAAATTATTAGGTTATTCTGTAATGTAAATGTGGCAAAATCTTAATTGATTTAACACGAGTATTGCGTCAGCGGCAGCCGTTACAATTTGAAACATGGTCAGTTCCCCTAAGGCAACGATGTAGAATGGAGGGAATACGCTGATTGTTTGGAGTGTTTAAAGAGCGGAGAAAATTAATTCCAAAGGAAGGTGGACCCGGAGCTTCTGTAACGGAAGTGGACATTAACACCGCTGCTGGCATTGTGAGGGAAGATCGTAGAATAACGTTAAGGGTAGTATTAGAAATATTGAAAATTCCAATGGGTGCTACCCACACGTTGGTAATAGAGAAAAATTGCACATGAGACGTGTCTGTGATTGGTGGGTTCCGAGACTTCTTAAAGCTGATATACCGTTCGTTCGTTTGTTTCCAGTTGAAGTTGATGTCAGAGGAATATGGGAAGTTTCTTTCGAAGGTCATACTGCAGATGAAACTAGGTAACATAATTTTGGTCCTGGGTGTGAACAGCATTATTTTGTGAGGATATCTCCGGCAACACTAACACCAAAAAAGCCAATGCTTCCGCTGGGTATTACATTGGAGTACACGTCAGAAATGTACTAGAATTATTGTTGCTGAATACCTATAACGAAAAAATCAATGTGGGGCATGTTCCTCATTCTCCCTATAGTCCAGAGTCCCCATGTGACTTTTTCCTGTTCCACGGTATGAAGAAAAAACTGAAATTTTACCCTCCATCGTTGCCATAGTCGAACTGAACATGTTTCAACTTGATGTAATACTCAGAAAAATCAGTGTAGCTTTTACCACATATAAGTTACACATTAAGCTAAAAATGTTTTGTTATATGTTTTGTACAAAATATATATGAGAGTGAAAATTTATTATCATTCTATATTCAACAGCCATTTGTAATTAACGAAAGTTTCGTTAATTGGAAAGATAATATTTGTGTTTATTTGAATTATGCTCTTATCATTGACCTTTTCTCTTGACAAATTTTGTGGTTAAAATATTTATGGATTTTTAAAAGCAATCTGGCCATGCTAAACATGATACTTAAAAAAAATCTTTATTACCATCATGACTTAAGATTTAAAAACCTTACATGGGGCGAGCATATTAACGAAAAAACCGTGGTTGATGGTATCGGTCGTTACTTTGTGGAAACGATTCATCATTAAAAGATAAAACAAATTTATTTATCCACAAACTTCTGTTGTTGTGGAAATTTTGTGGAAAAATAAAGTTGTTTTGTCTTTCAATGAAAAAGCCATGAATAGCGGTAATATGCGAGAATGTGTTTGATTGGTTACGTAATTATATTATTGAGGAGGTTATACCAAAAGAAGCCAATTCCATCTCTTTATAACGGAAATAATTGCAGGTATATTAAGTAATTACTTTGTGCTTTAATTATGTTATGCTGTTATTATAATAAATTGTCAGATAATTTGCCGAGTCGTAAAAAATCTCCGGATGTCTTATCTTTTTCATGTCTGTCTTCCACACTAGTCTTCAAATGTAAGCAAATGACGCGTGATATCTCGAAAAAAAGTATTAATCCTATATTTTATCTTTTTTTCAAAGTCATGCTACCGGTTTTTGACGGTTTTCGTTACATGCTTCAGCTGGAAAGTTGTACTAAAACTCTTCCAAGTTCGTTAGGCTTTGGGCTTAACCGTCCGGATCCTCGAGCTCTTATTGTCCCCATCGTAATTTTCCTTCCAGACAATCTTCTACTACCTTCATCCCCCCCTTGTCAGAAAAGTTATAAAGCCAAGATAAAGCTTTATATTGCTCGAAGGAAATGAATTCTCGTAGCAGTTTCCAAAATGAATTGTTACACGTAATTAACGAAATAAATCCTGTTGATAAAGCGTTAAAAAAATCGAATTTCTTCCTCGTAAATGGATAGCAGTCATGATTGGTGCCAAATTATAATCAATATTAAATTCAAGAGAAAAATAGGTCACCTAATGATGCTACGAAATATTTATTCATTACGACCCGTGTTTGGATTCAACACATTGGTATGAAGGTAACGAACTTGACAATGACACGCTATCAATACCTGGATTATATTTAATGAAATACTTAGAGTCGATGTTATTTCCTTCTTCCATTAGAAAGAACTACCACCATGTTAAAGCACGATAAAGGCTGTAAGATATGTTGCAAAATTAATTTTCAAGGAAGAAATGGATTGGACATTTTTAAAAGTAGAATAAATTTAATTCGTAATATTTTTGCAAAGACCATAAATATATACCATGTGCTTACTTTGCATAAAATTCTCTGTAATTCTCAAAAGCTGGTTGAGTAATAGCCTGAGGCATATTTATACTTTTATGTGTGTTTCTTAACTGCAGCAGGAGCAATGAAGATCTAGGAGATAGTAAAATTTATCTCAAGGATGTCCTATTGTTAGCAGATGATTTGGCACAAGGCGATTTTGTCATTTCAAGACAAATGTATATTATTCTATGAAGTATGTGTAGGCGATTTTTTATCATTACTGTTATTATAATCATTCTATTAAGATTCCCTGCCTTGTGATTAGATAATTATAGGTAAAGGATGATTACTTAGAGGTGTAACAGGAATAATCATGGCTGACTCTTGGTAGATCTTTTTTGGACTGGGTGAAATCATTTTCTTATATCAGTGTGAAAACCTGCATTTTATGCGTGAAGAACGTGAATTACCCTCCAATCACTCTGGAACCATTTCAATATTGAATTTTAGTATCGTTAAAATTGTTCAAAAACACTTTCCTATTTTAGTCCCATGTCTATGGATTGTAATTATGATACGAATATTCTTTCGTGTAGTATAATTTTATAATTAAATATTGCTACCAAGTCATCGCCCTGCGGATTTTACGTCAATAACCCGATGTTTGATTAAACAGTGGAATATGGAGCCTTTCAGCTCACCTATTCTGAAAAATTTAATTCCTTCTCGTGTTTAATTTAATATTTATGTATACATGAGGAATATATTAAAAGATACTCGTAGCTCGAGAGAAAAACAATGGTAAGGGGCATGATTTTCCAAGAGGTAATTCATTGAGAGAGTACCTTCGTGCCGTAAACCGCGTTCTGAGCGGTAATTTAAACCCGCACGCCAAGATATTCTGGGGGTACAAAACATCCTCAGGATCCCGTGCAATCCTCCCTCTCGTAACGACAACTCATCTCTCTTCCCCCCCTCCCGTCGGCCCGGCGTACGTATTAGGTACTGCCTTTCACAGTCCCGCCTGGCTTTTGTGTCCGCGGGCCCTTAATGTCACAACGGCAGCGACGAGGTTTCCGCGCTCTTTAACTAGACTCGTTTCGGATTTATTCCTTCCGAGAGTGGAAGGGGATAGAGCAGTGCCTCCGCAAATTCTGCGTCCCTTATTCTCTTTGAAATCCTCCCCGCTGTGCCGTCATTTGTAGAATCCCTGAACGCTTGCCAGCATAAATTGCGCTCGCTGTCACGGCCAATGGGATAAGTAGTCGTAAAGGTCTTGAGTATCTTGTACGAGTGGGAAGACATGGTGGGTCCACGGGGCAATGAATGGGGGATTTTGTGCTGCTCCTCCTCTGTCACTCGTGATTTTTCAACATTCCGTCGTAAAGGTTCAGCACAGTCTAGCTGTGATTAGAAAAAAAAACGGCAACAGGTGCCCGTTTCTCGATAAAGTGCGAGCCAGATTCACATGCAACCACTAGTATTTTGTTCATTGCGATCCTCTTGACAGTATTTTTTTTTCCGAGGGAAAATTAACATTTCACAAGATGTGATTTCGAATTCTTTCTGTAGCACGTATGATGTTGGTTTTAAGAGAAGTTGAGGAAAATTGAGCCAGATATTTTTCGAACTGGGAACGTAAAACTTTTTTGTTTCTTTGAAATCGTATTTTTTTAAATTTGAAATGGTTAAAAGGAGACTATATTCAATGGGAATAGAAATTCTGCGGAGGAGTTTATATGGCTTTTTTTTAATCGGTGGGAAACCTAGTTTCAGCTCTCGAGAAACCGGTAGGGAAGGATATTTTTTACTTTTAATTGAATGAGATGACTCTCTCTCAAACGGGCATCCGGGCATGTAGGTATATACCCTGCGCATATCTGCGCGAGATATTCTGCGCTCCCTTAATTTCAACTTTATTGTAACCGGTTATTTTAACGCAACTATCGTTAAGCGGAAAAAAGAACAGAGGAAGATGTGCGAGCCACGATAGGGAGAGATAGAGAGGGATGTTGAAAGAAATTGCAAGAAGGAACGCTAACTGGTTGCAGGAGACAATATAATGTTGAAGACCCTGATAGAAGGGAGGATGATAAGCACACGAGATAGAGGGAGGGAAATACTGGAAGTCACAGGCATTTTGGATGGAATATTTGGAGTTGAAAAGTTTAGTTTACTGTAATGGTTGTTTTTAGAGTATTTGTTTTTGTTTTAGGCGTTGCTTATAAGTGCCGCTGTGCAAAGTCCCCGAGGTCAAAAAAACTACCATGAACGTTAATAATTCTTAATTATTTTAATATTCTTATTATAATAATTATAATAATTGTACCACAGAAGCATCTCGGCAACAGTTGCAGTCACATAGGTTGAAATTATTTGTCAATAATTAATATGGACTGCTATAGCAGTTTAATTTACTATTAAGTTTCTAATATGGATTTTTGTATATTTTTTATTCTTAGAATCCTATTATAGCCCTTATTTCTAAAAGTGTGCATTGCTTGACTACAAGAGAATAGTTCTAGGACAATTTCAATTAAAAGTCAATGAAATGTATGGAATTAATAAAAATAAGTGAAATTACAAGGGCACCTGCTGACAAGCTCCGGTCTTTTTATGGTATTGAAGCATAATAAAAATTGTATTAGCATTGTGACCTATATGTTGATTTTATTGCTAACCTATATTTTGTGTCGCAAATATATTTTAATTATCTTGGAATTGTTATATTTTTGTAAATTATCATTCAGTAAAATAATTTTTTAAATTGAATATGAGCTAACACAACTTTACACACAGAACTAAGTTGAGGTTATATACTGCACGATAGTACCTATAATCTGGTCGTCTAGTTCACCTTGGTGAGTACGGATTCGGTTGTTTCAGTTTTAACATTGAAAACAGGAAACGTTAATGATAGATATTTAAAAAAAGTATAAATTGACCTTTAAAGAATTTAGGTCGTCGTAGTACTAATTTATGACTGCATTCCGATTAAGATCAAGAAATTACAGAATTTTTAAATCCCTTTAGATGCAAATGTTTGGTCCAAAACGTGTCAGGAGAAACAAATTCACGCAAAAAAATACAGATAACTCCTTCAATTCCTTTTCGCCGCCTGAAAGGCTAGATTACTGTTGCGCCGATCCTCTTAATTCCTAATCTGGCAAATACTGGCAAAACGGTGTGGCTTGGTTGTTTAATGGAAATCGGTTACTGTAGCCGAACAAAAGTCTTTAATAAGACGTTATGGATTTTTGGGGAATGAAACGGAAGAGACGGTGGGGATCGCGGTAAACCCTGAGTGATTATTTATTAATCGCCAATCTATTTCACGTCACAGTTTTACGCCCGGATAGCTTGGGGGAAAGAAAGTTGGAAACCAGGGGAACCCGTTCTTAGGAGGCTTTTAAAAATATTTACGACCCCAGATGTTGGGTCGAATTCGACGCCATTAAACATCTCGTGTCAAGTATATGTCTTGGGTTTATGTAAAAATTGGGTAAAGAAAATCTTCATCTACATTTTACACCCACGAGGTTTCTAGAGGTTGCGCAAAATGGGGACAAGCGAGGTCATCAAATTCACGGGCCGTATGCATCGATACAGATAAGAAATGCCAAACGATTTTTTTCAAAAGGGGACGTTTGTGGAATAAGCCGAGAGGGAAAGGCAGTTGTGCTCCTAAGAGGCTCTTGAGAGCACTTCTTAAAACCGTGGTTATTACTATAGTTCATTCGCACAATAGTAAATTCGGTAGACCAGACTAAGCGGATGGAAAAGAAGAGAGACTATTGCTAGAGATTTTGAGAGACTATTAAGCCGGAGAAACTAGACGATGATGATGAGCAACGTGATCCTTGGAAAAAGTTCATAACGATACCGATTGCCCGATTTCTCATAAGCAAGACATAAAACACAAAAAAACAACAGGAAACTCGTAGAAACCAATCGAATATGAATATTAACTGATGAACTTGATAAATATCTTGAATAAAAACAGGTCAACATTTCATGGGGAGTTGTGAACAGGTAGAACGGGAAGAATCCTCTATGACGGGAAGAACCACTAGCCTCCATGGTTTGAACTGTGTAATTTGAAAAAAATGTCGAAAATTACGCCATCATTTAGAGAAGCTTAGAGTTTGTCTCGGGATTTTCAAATTTTATTCAGAATAACGCCATCGGAGGCTCATATTTCATGTTCTCATAAATGATGGGAGAGAAGAGAATTAAATTTTACTTCAGTCATAGAGAATTAAATGTTGCTAACCTGATGTTACTAACAAAGCATCCAAGGGCAGAGTTTAGGTACATGTGTGGTTAAATGGTGTCTAAGATTAAGGTGAGTCTTTTTAGCTTCACCAGCGTCAGAACTTTTAGCTCTGCTTTGTCCCTATCAGGAAGGACTAGAAATTGTCGTGATCTCGTCCTGAAATCTAAATTTCATTCACAGGGAATTGGGAAAACCCAGGACACCTTTTTTATCGAGGGATTTCACTGTAGAAATAATCCAATCACCGAAAAATTAACGCTTGTGTGTCTGTGATGGTTGATAAAAACGACAGGGTTAAACTATTTACAAGAAAAAAATACGGTGGTGTTATGTTGGGCCATTCTTATGCTCATAAAATATTTTTCCACACCTTATCAAGTCTTGCAGTGTTTTTTTTTAAGATTTCGCGGCAGGGGCAACCCTAGATGAAGTAAATTAAAGGTATTTACCGTCATTTTAATGTAATTTACATATACACCGATTAAATAGCTGAATGCGTTCTCTCTGTCCATTCTAACTTTGGAACATTTCAAGAAAGAGATGTTGAAGTATATGTAACGGTATGGGAGGGAAGAACGCGCATTTATGCTTACACTGAAGTATTATTTTTATTTATCAAGAGTTTAAAATATATCTATACATAAGAATCTAGTTAAAATAATGTTTTGCATGAAATTTTAGGTTTAAACTAATTTCTTTTCAAAAAAGGGATGTCTGTTGCGGCTTGGAAATATAAAATTTAGGAAAATATTATATTTAGACTGTTTCATCATCATGTGCTAGCGGCCAAAGAAGCTTCCCGCACTAACAAGGATAAAAAGCTTCCAGCGGAGCACTCAATTGCAAGAAAGGCCTCCCTTCCTGCAAAAAGCGTTCTTAATCAGGTCGGTGAAAATGTCGTCTTTCTACTTTTCCGAGGAAGACACACTTGATGCTGCAAAAAACATCGGAATGAGCTTATACATAAACTAAACTGATTGAGATATAAATCTCACATTACCTTGAATTATTTTTGTAGGTTTTTTTTGCCCGAATCATAGCATAGATATGCTGAAATTTTATCGAACTGGTTTATTACATAAAAATATAGTTACACCTTTTTTCAAACCCCTATTTCTTTATTTTCAATATTACTCGGATGTTCTTGCCTGGATGACATGCATTGAACTCATCGATGAAGGAAATGAATCTTTCTTAGGGCATTTTCTGTCACTGTATAGAAATTCACCGATCACAATTGTTTCCTTAAATTATTACTTATACTTCACCGGCGTGATATGACACAATATATTAAATCACCAGAGACATTTAATCGGTGAAATCTATATTTCTCTTCCCTTAAACTTTTGAAATGTCATGATTTATTTTCTTTCTAGCTGCACCGTTGCTGCTGGAATATAAAGATGTAAGTAGTACCATTACAAACTGATATGTCCTAATCAGTTTTTTTTCATAGCTATCACTATTAAAATCAACATTGAGGTTTTTTGGGTCAGTCAATGGCCAAATACAAATTAATTGATTTATTAAAATTCTCAGGTAACATTTCAATAATAATTTTGAGTCCTAAATTACGCAAAGCGTTCGGCATGGTGAGGTAGGTGGGTTGAAATCGGGGGGCTGGGTCCTTAACTCACTCAGAACCAGCACGCCACACCACTGGCTTTCTTAGCGTTTGTAGTTCTCTTAAAGAGAAACTCTGGAGAAAGACGGACAGTGATCGTGAAGTCATCCACGTGTGTACCCAGGGTAACATAGAAAGGCTGGCCCCGAATCTTAATGCCAATTCGAAAGGCTCGTGGGCCAAACTAAAATAAATTTTCACACGTTAAACCCTCTCCCCTTTAAAAGGGTTCAACTTCTTTGGAGAGGATCCCAAACCCTCGAGGAAGCTTTCCTATACTCCCTCCCATTTCATATCGTATTTCCAGCGTATCCCCGCCCTTGTCCCACTCAGCCATCTTTTCTATCATCGGTTAGACTTATCAGGCCAACCGATAAGGCAAAGACGCATAGGCGCCTATGCGCTTCCCGGCTTCCCCTGTCCTCCCAAGCACCTTCGAGACTCCCGGTGGCCTAACATCAGAAGCCCACCCTTGCGAGCACGGGACGCACATATTTCGCAAGCAGTCTCCCACCTGAAAATGGCGTGCTGCTTAAAGAAACCGGGTCGCATCCCTTCAAAGGGCTTATGGTTTTTCGGAATTTTCTCGAGTATCGCCGTTCTTCACATCAGCGTTCTTCAAGTCACCAGCCATAAAGCCGCAAACAGATAACGGTAACGGCTGTTCGAAAATCTGATGGCCATCGCGACTGATGACTTACAAGATACACGGCGGGAATGTGCAAAGAGATATTCTGCACTTTTAACATTGAAAAGGACAAACTTCTACCCAAACTATATTCACAGTAAAACAAATTCATACGTGCATATAGCAGCTTGTAAGAGAATCGAGTATGTATGTAAATGACGTCCGGGATGGTGGTAATAGTAACTTATTTAAACTGAATATTTAAAAGAATTAATATACCCCAAACTTCCACACACAACAGGCTGTCGATACGTATACCTACGGATTAAATTGTAATAATTTATTGCATTTTACTTTTAAGCTTATATTTTAATTTTAAAGGCTTTTTTTTCATGTGATAAAATTTCTAATATGACCTACCTCTTTAATGATTTTTTCCTTTAATTCTTGCAAAACCCGTTTTCCTGACATCATAGGTATTTTCTAATACTTATTTTAGATTATGGACAATGGATTATTGGACAATTTCATTTTCGCATGAACTTGTTCCATCCTATTTACTGCCTATATAATAATTGCTATTGGACTTTTTCGGGAGCCATAGAAAGGAAACAAATTAATGAGCTCGAGGGGAAAATTAATCCCCAAAAACATCCAACCATCCCTGGACACTATCGAAAGTAATCATTTATGGTGCTCAGGAAATCAAATATTGCTCCTTCGCACAAGAACGTCTTCCGAGAGCTACCCAAGAGGAAATATTGATTCATTACCAATTTAAAAACCATTCTCTAGTATTTTTGGCACCCTAGGGAGTTTGTAATACCACCACACTGTAAATAATAGTTCAGCAATCATTAAAGCACTACTGGGGGATCCATAATAGGGCGCGGACGGAGATGGTTGGGTGATCGAAAGGAGGTCAAGACATTTGCGAAGAGATATCCACGGTGGAATGGGTGAGGAATAGGGAGTAATTGGAATTGCTTCTTAGGGTTGTAAAACGCAGAAGGGAAGTGAGATTAAACCCTATGAAACAGTTTCGTTTAGTGGTGGGACTACTTCTCGGTTCTCTGCTCCACTTTTTTATCGCGGCGCCCTAGCCGTAGGGTATTCACGAGCTTTCACCCACAGAACGCCACGGGCAGTCTATGGACAACTCTGGAAGGGAAAGACAATTACGAAACACTACGGGATCTTAGTTCTGCACCAACGGATATCCCTTAGTCTCACAGTCGAGCATCATCAAAAGTTTAAAACCTAAAAGTGGGTTTTGGACGATCCGTAAACACTAATGATGCATTTACATTTCGCGCAAACTTACTTTTGCTCGTTCAACGTCATTTCCACCTTCTTTATTCGTACTTTCTGCCTGCTTTCATGGCGTCTAAAAACCCTATTCCCTCATTTCCTCTAACACCTTACTTAACATAAACCCGCCTATCATAGTCTTTTAACATCTCACTACCTCTCAATATTTCCCAATTTCTCTGCCTTCTTTGGGTTTCACCTTGCAATTAATTCTCTTTTCTTCCACCTTTTTTAAAACTCCTTATTAGTCTTCCTCTCTGCCCAATTTATTTTCTCCATCCTTCCTACATCTCAAAGGCCTCCACGCACATCTTCTTGCCTTATTCTTGCTTTTTTTTATTTATCTTTTCTTAACGTCTGCACTAAATGCACCTGTCAACACTTTTCTTCCTATTGTAAAATGTCTCTTTCACCAACGCCTCTTTTTGTTTCCAGTAAAAATTCCATTTTCCTACAAAAAAGTTACTAGAGCACCAAGGTTTATTATTTATTATATTTTGGCCCGATTGTGGCCTCTTACGGGAGAGGGGCTGTTACGAAAACCCATAACTCTTTTTCCAAGTACAGTAGTCCCTAAAAATTGGCAAATTTTTGGTTAATTCCTTACAGCAAAGCGCTCTGGTAGCTGAATGGAGTAAAAATATTTCGGGGTTCACACCCGCGACCCTTGGACTAAAAGACGGAGGCACTGACCACCTGCAAAAACCGGACGGTCTAATATTTAAAATTACGCAAAAGTTACTTTTCTTTAAATTTAGAGTGCAACTCAGTACAATTATGTCACGTCGCATTCTTTATAAATATTCAACGGAAAAAAGCATTCACATTTGCATAGCATTTAATATCTATCGCTACCGTTCAATTTTGCAAATGTCATGGTCGGGCTTAAAAAAAGATTTTGAATGTGAGATTCCCCTATCTTTCATTTACCAAGAAGGAATCGATTGCTCGTGTGCAATTTTATCGGGAGAAAGAGATTGTAAAAATAAATAAATTCGTGAAAAAATTAATCGCAGTGTAAACTGCGAACGGTGTAAATGGCAACGTTGTTAATCAGCGATTTTGGTGCTCCTAATTTTCGTGATAGAAATGGGGTAATCTTCACCTTATCTATCTAACTCTGACTCTTATCTTCTCAGCATAATATTTAAGAGTCAGCGCTATATTCTTAAGATACGAATTACAGGTCATAGCAAAGAAGACGTGATTTAATTCTTTATTCCGGGATACTTGTCTAAGATCTTTAGAAAAAGTTCTATTCTTATTTGATCACCTATAGGGATTGGGTTTTATTTTGTATTTCTCTCATCTTTTCAAAGTCTTCAATTCAGCACCGAGTTCTTAAAGTGGCGTTTCTGAGTCATACGGAGCTGTATATAGGAATGGATTCATCAAACTCATAGTGAGAAAACATTCTAATGAAAACGTTAAGGAGAGGTTTTATTTCGAGCTGGTTATGCCTCATCTTGAGTGCAATTCAAGCATTCAGGGTCCTGCGTAGAAGGAAATAATCTTGAAATTGAACTGGATACAGAGGAAAGCTGCCCGTTACGCGAAGATCGCTATAAACGAACAGAGAGCGTCACGTTGGTCTTGTATAGCCTTGGTTGGGAGACACTTTAAGCATGAAGATTGCATGCACAACTTAAAATGTTATAAAGGTAGAAATAATTTAAGTTTTGCGCTGTCACTGAAGAAACCATTTTACCTCCACACTACATTGGTGCGTGGGACCATGTCGGGAAGTCGAGAGAGATTTATTACCGAAGAGATCTGTATTATGTCTCCTTTTTCCCTTTTTCAGTTCGAGATTATAAAAGGAGGAAACTTGTACGGAAATTTGGGTATCTCGAAGGTTAAATGACGGCGACTCTTATTTGTAATCAATGCCATTAATGGTTGATGACCTAACACCCCCTACCACAGGCTGGTGTCGTGTCTTTCGGGAGGGCTACCTTCTTATGACTTTTTGGATGTTAGCACCGAATTACTTTTAGGTAGAAATCTGGATTCCAGAGAGTCGCCATTTGTTCTCAGGTTCATTATAAGTGGAAATTGTCATGCGTAACAGGTGAAAAACAAGAATCGATGTACTTCTTTTGATATTTTATTAGATGCTTGAGTTTTTTATGCTATCTAAAACACACGTTTTAACTGATAGAATACTGTAAAATGAGGGAAACAGTTTTAATGATTTAAATAATTAAGTAATAAAACATAACCTTTCTCAAGTTAACACATTAATAATTATCTATCATGGAGAGCGCAAAAACTTATGTTTTTTGTGTTAGATGCCATGGTCAATCTTCTCAAAACTACTTATTTTAAGACCTCTAAAATCATTCAGCAATAAACAAAATATTTGGAAAAACATGATGTGAAATTTATATAAGTGATAAATACCGTAACATATGTTTTCTAATTAGAGTGTGGGTAAAATAAAAGGATTCGCAACTTTCAGAAACGCACACGTCTGGGGAGTGAAAAGAGTCCAAGTAATAAATACCCAGTCGCTAGGCATACAATTTCAAGTACTTCGAGACTTACTCTCTTTGTGCGTGTATTGTTTCTCCTCTCCTTGCATATCGTGTTATATTTCGTGATTTACTGCGAACACAAGAACTATTGGAATTGTATTAATAATCGACTAGGAAATTTATTTTTTTCGCGGAAAATCAAGCCATAAATAAAACCTATATCGATCAATATTTATTAAGTGTGTCATAGTTCTCTTTTTTTTATCCATGGCGAGGAATGGAAAAATAATATCTCGAAAATTTTGCCCCCGAGTAACTCTTCAATGCCGAAAGTTTAACTTCCGTGAAATACCCTGTAGGAAGTTGAAATAGATTTATGTTTTCCATCATTGCGGCATCATGTTAACTCCTTTGTTTTCTACGTGAAGGGCGACGGATTTTTTCAGGTCCGTGGGTTATTGAAAATTAGATGACCATCCCGCTGTGCATCGCTAGAATCCGTCACCGAATCCCGCCTCTTCTCTTTGATATTCTTGGGTCATACGCTCCACACACGACGCGGTTGCTCTCGCACATGGTGGCATTTCCGCGACCCGAATGACCTCAATCACCCTCCGCTATTCCCTCAATCCGGCCTCGTTCGTGTTCAGGCATTGATAGGTTTTATCACGTTTTGCGCCGGGATAACGCCCCACTTATATCTACACGGGCGGCACCTGTCGTTTGTATGCTTTTCACCTCTTTTTGTCTACGGATGAGATGGCGAAAAATCGTCACGGAATTGGAAATCAATTGGGCTCGTAAATGAAACACCCGTGAGTTCGTGGAGAGCATTTAGTGTAAACATTTTCGGAGGAAACGTTAGCAATATGAATAATATTGAAAAATAAAAATTCTCTTGGCTAGCTTCGATTCTGGCTGGATTGAAGTTGTCACCAGACCGAGTGGTATTGCATTGTACTTTTTTTCTATGACTGAATGCAGTTTTATAGCTTTTGCATGTGCGCGTAATCTCTTCTTTCTTTATAGAATTACAGTCCTAAAAACGTTATCCCTAATATAAAATAAATTTTCATCGTGATATTTTATCTCATAAAGCTATAGTAAAACTGTGTAGTGTACGAAAGAGATTTCGGGAGGCAATTTTGAAAAGTTTCACGTATGTGATATTTTTATGTGCCTACTCGTCCAGGGTGAAACTTGTGAATGAAATATCCTTTGTGAAACCAAGTAAATATTAAACACGAATCACGAATTAGTATACACCCATTCCTTGCAACCAATCTGATGGTTAAAAAAATAAGAAAGTTACTTTGACCTGTCTAGTGCTCTGGAAACGAAATCGAAAGTACGAGTTCATATTGTAGCGCTATTAATTATGGAGTATTTAACTATATTGACATCATTTTTAAAGAAAGATCTATGTGCTCTTTTTGTACATATGATCTTGGGCTTGGTTTATTTGCATGTATTTTGTTTGATAATCATGAAGAAGCATCCCATAAAAGGGTTAGACGATCGATAGACATTGCTATTAGTTTTGAGACAAGTTGGAAAAAATGGCAAAACTAATCGAGCTATTTCCTCGTTCCTCACAAATTACGAATCTTCTTATTGAGCTGTTGCATGTAATTCATTATTTCAAAAATAGTACACATAATTATGGAAATGCATTTTAATGGATGAAATGAATTTTAGCTCAATGCGCTTCCTCAGTTGAGAAAGTTTTCGTACTCGATTGTTCTAAAAAACTTGAATCATTCAATAATACATTTCAGAGAATCAAAGGTTAATCGTGGTGAAATTTTTAATATTTTATTTTACAGTCTATGTTATGAACGCCTGGGAAAAAGTAATGCGAGCTCAATTGAGTAACGTATTCGGAGCGATAAGTAGTTCAGAGTTTTCGATTCAGAGTTTTATCATTGAACGAAAATGATATTTAATCCACCAACACTGAACGAAAATAACAATGTTTACTGAAATTATCTTCTAGTAGTAGTAGGTTTAGCTTTATTGGGTGTGTCGATAGCTCGAGTCATTTTGCACCTCTTACAACCTATTAGATAAGAATTGATTCAAAACTTCATAATCTATGCTTTTAAGAAAATAAAAGAATTTTACAATTAAAATG
>LYUA01001677.1:441306-454225 GCA_002093875.1 Calopteryx splendens
CCCCCCCCCGCCACACGCCCTAGCGGCGGCTTGAGGGGTATCGTGTAGATTTTAGATTTTTAGATCATACTCAGAACTTGAATCTGAAATATCGGTATTATTAGGGTTGTCTAACTGACATGGAACGAGTTTATGGGAAATAAGTACTCTTTTGTATTAAGTTGTTCGCCAAATTAGTTAGTCTAATATGTCATTCCGAATGGAAGGATGCTAATTAGTTGCAACGAATATTTCAAAGTAGAATCGGAATGCCGTGGCTATTTTGTGTGTATGCAATGCCAAATACCTGTTTTTTAAGAGACATCCTACACTAGAAATGGTCATTCAGTCTCAAATTTAAAATTCGCGGTGTTGAAATGCAGGATTTCAATTTGCGATGTTCTCGCGATGTAGCAATGTCGTCGAGCCATCTAGAGCAAAGTGACATACCTAATTACTACTCTGAGATCTAAATGCAACGCGATGTCATTTCGAACAGCTATCTCTCATAAGATAGTTTTTATCGTATATTCATTAACGTGAATTTAATTATATGCTAAACATTTTCTAAATTCCCTTTTTGCCGTGTAATTTTATTTGGGAAAATGAAAATGTTTGTGAAAGACTACCAATGTATGTGTGATTACTGCCGGGGATTGCACAGCCCTAAGAGGTTTAGCTAAAACGTTCGGATAGGCGTTCAAATCCCAGAATATGATCGATTTGACTGAGAGTAAAAAATAAGGAACAAAACGGATTAACTGCTAATTTTGACTGATTCCGTAATGGAGAAATCCCACAGATTGGTACTACGAGACTGCTATTTTACATCTGGATTAAAACATTTTTCGTTTTGTAGTCAATACTTCATGGATTGGTATTAGACAAGAATTGGACAGGTTGCATCTACTGCGCAGCCGGTTGAAGATAATTAAATTATCGGAAAAGTTTTGATGGAACAGCAGTAAAAACATATTGCGTATGTTGACTAATGCTGAATCTATCCGCGTAAAAATAGAAGTTGCTATATTTCAGTATTCAATCGCTGAACCTGTATCTAGTTTACATTGCAACCATTGAGTGCTTTTGATGTTCAGGCATTACAACCATTGAATCCTTTTGGTATGCAAGCGTGATAATTGTGAGCTACAATTAAAACTGGAATAACTCAAAAAAATAATTTAAAAAAACCTCACATAGCCGTCTGATGTCACTTTAATGTGCGTACGTATTATAATTACTCTTTACCCCTCTCTACTCAATATACTGTTCATACTGTCTATTTATCTATTTACAATACAATGACCTGTCAGACGACAGTGGCCTGCGTTCAACTATACCCTGTGGGGGTTAAGATTAGCTTGCCCTTTAAATTTATTGCGCTGCAGTCCCATGTCGATAACCCGTTTCAAATTACCGTGGATAGTAGAAGAAAAAAAATTATGTTTTCCAGCTTCTCGTTTCCAGTGAAATCCTTCTAATAAAATAACCGTTAGCCGTAAGGATCTTTAAGCAATGCCACATCTGGCAAAGATGAGACTGCTGCCTATCTCAGTTTCTTCCCCATCCTCCCTTTTCCCACCAAATTATCCAATAACCCTCAATCTATTCGTGCTCGTCGATCCGTTTCCACCAGCATTCCATTGTCCTCCAATAAATGAAATTACGATTATGGTTTCATTATTTTTATTATCCTATTATCTCACGCACTATTAAAGGGATCTATCGCATTGCCAACTTAATTGGTATCCCTGGCTATCGTTTCTGTAGATGATTTAATCACGGATTTAGTCAGGTCTTCGTTGATGGAGTGTAAATTGTGACTAGTTCCTGTAAGACCAAGCTTTGTTCATTAAGAGGTAGCTGAGGGTTGTAATTACTGTCGGTAATTTAAAAAAATAATTCCATTTTTACTACCTAAAAAAGTGTAATAATAAGTCAAGAACATCTAGATTGATAATGTAAGACGAATCAGAGACAAAGTAATAAACATAATCGAAAAACAGCTGTCAATGTCTTTGTTTTCACTAGGGTAAGAACCTTTGAATCAAAATTTTGTACTTTTAAGAAAATAAAGCACAAATTATGCAACCGATAAGCTGTTAACTCATTTCTATTTGATTTTTATTAAAGGAAACAAGGGGTAGAGGTTATTTTAATGAATTCCACCACCCCCCTTAACCCTTCAAGGAGTTTTCCCGAAATCTAAACCGAGCATTTCAAGCAACCGATTTCCCGCATTTCAAAAACGGTAAATTCACCATATGTCACCAAATTCTTTGGACTCATTTTCATCATCAAATTTACCATAGTTGCTTGCCTTATAGCAATCGATAAATGTAAAAATATATTAAGCTTTTTGATGAAATTGGGTAAACTACCGTTTTCGGGTACATGAGCGCCATTGACGGGAAAACTCATAGAAGGTGGACGTGGTTCTGATGTACGCCACATCTACACAACTAATGCGACACTAACATCGCAACGGTCCTCACTTCAATAACCTATGCTTTAATTCTATATATATTCTGGCCCCCTTCATTCCGTCCTAAATTATCTAATCTTTTCCTCCCTCTGCCTCCCTTAACCAACATTCTCCCCCCCCTTATATCAGTTATCAACAACCTCAATACGCCCTGAATTAACTTTTACTGCCTTCTTTGGATTTCTCTCAATAATGGGACACACTATAATTCATTAAAAGAATCTTCGTTAATAGGGGTGAAACTGCTCATATATTTGGTCCATTAGGATTATATTAAAAAAGATTGAATCGGTTTTTGGGTGCAAGAAAGGTCGGTCTTTGAGAGAACTCATTCAAGGTGAGAGTGGTGTTGAAATTATCGATAAATTTTGTTTAAAAAATAAATTAAAAGATATATCTAAATTATGGGTTACTGGAATTTTATTGTTTTATGTATATAAGAGTAAAAAACATTATTTCAAAGGTTTTGGTAATTCTAATAAACATAAGCTATTAATTAGTCTTTTTTATGGTGATTCTTAATTTGTCTATGACCCGTCGAACTTCAACAATTTAAAGTATTTAAACTTA
This sequence comes from Calopteryx splendens, assembly GCA_002093875.1. Classification (NCBI taxonomy): domain Eukaryota; kingdom Metazoa; phylum Arthropoda; class Insecta; order Odonata; family Calopterygidae; genus Calopteryx; species Calopteryx splendens. The sequence goes on from LYUA01001677.1 coordinate 444,341, forward strand.
TTATATCACCCATGCAATTTTTTTTAAATGCACAGTAAGGTTAACACTCAATTCACTTTATCGGGCAAAGCTTTGCTTTCCAGGCATTGCACACAATTGCTGCTCCTTTGGCCCCACAATTCATCCAAAAGACTAATGACACAAAATATTATGAAAATCCATTGAGCCATTTTCGATAAAAAAATGTAAATAACTATTATTTCTTGTATTAGAGTCCCGAGAGATTATCGCGAAACAATCGGCGTTAAGTTATATACGGTTAGTCATGCCTCTACCGCCTGGTTGTATAACTAGGCTCAACTGCGATTTTTTATCCAGGAAATAACATTAAAAATAGCTCCTTCCTCTTACAATAAACACTAACCTTCCTTTCTTGCAGTGTGAAAAAGGGTACCAGTTCCTACCAGTCAATGATTTCTCTGCCCACGGTTCTCTTGGGACCGTATCCGAAATAATTTTCCCTCAAATTTTCCCATTCACACGTCTGCGGGAGATAAAGCTTCCGTGGAACTTTCCATTATGTCCCTCTTGTCTCTTCCTTCTCTTCTCTTTTTCCTGTTTTCCACTTTCTATTACTCATTCACCCATTTTCACTCCTTCCGCTCTCCTTTTTTCTCTACTCCGGTTTGATTCTCGCGCCTAACTCTTTCTCGCACTCTCCGATTTCTCTCTTAGTCTCCCTCACTCATTTTCAACCTACATTAAATCAAAGTTTTTTGCAGGAGTTTGCACCTTATTCTTTCTCATTTTCTCCCAATTTTCTTCATTTACTCTCTTTCTCGTCTCTTTTTTCTGACGCGTTCATTAAATTAGCTCTCTCATCATTCCCCCTCTCTATCTAATCACTTGTCAGTTTCGGTCTCTGCTATATTCTCATTTTCTCCATCTCTTGTTCTCTCACGAATTCCCTTTATACTCTCTCGAATTATTTCTCTCATTCTCGTATTTTACTCCTCTCATTCTCTCTCATTCTTTCTCTCATTTTATTTCTCTCTCTCTCACGTTCCTTCTCTTATTCCCATGTTTTCCTCACTCTCTCTCTCTGCATATTCTTTCTTAAAATTCCATTTGTTATATCTCCCCATCTCTTTTTGATACATTTTCATCTTGTCATTTTCCATTTCATTCTCTTTCTTTCTCTTCTCGTCTTGTTCAATCTCCTTTGGAATATCCTCTTCTTTCAGTCACTCTTTCTCTCTCTCCCTATTTCTCTCTTTCATTGCGTTCCTCTTATCCTTCTTGCCGCTTCTCATTTTTCGGAACCGTCTCGTCACTCGGCCGGACGATAGCGAATAGCCCCGCAATCCGCTTGCCCAATGCTCAATTCCCACGGCTCACTCACCACCCCATCTCCTCCCCGCCTCCTTCAATCATCTCTCTTGTGCGGTGTCCGAACGAGAGAATTAAACTTCCCAGCTTGTCCTGAATGAACTCTCGGTGCGGATCCGGTTAAGGTCGGTGCGTTAAAGTTTGCAGGAAAGGAAGTAAAACCAAATTGGTTTTCGCTAAATGTGCTGTTGGTGGAGGCGATTCAAAGGTTAGAGGGTCTTGCTGTATATCTCTTGTCGGACCCCATTTGGCGTATCCGTCCGCCATATATCCGCCATGATCCGGCCAATAGGGATGTTCCATTGGTGACATCGTAAAAGTTCTGCGCGAAGCATCCATACATTTGCTTGAACCTTTCGACGAAATTGAGCTACGTATTTATTCCCTAGAGGCGAGGGTTGTGTACAACGTAGAAGAAATAGGAGTCATCCAAAACCAAACATGCACATGGTTTTTGACCAAAACCATCGTAGAGAATAATGGTCGCAGGCCTGAAAAAAAATCTGGAAACCCTGGAAAAATCAAGGGGTTTATTTTTTACTGGAAAAGGAAAAGTCCTGGAAAATTCGAGATTGAAGACTTTTATAGAGCTCTATGCACCTAGAATGTAGGTGAGCATTTTAGATTTTTCTCTTTGGTGGACATAATTAAGGTACTTTATCAACAGATCATCTAGTGACCGATTCATCTTTAGCAAAGTTGACTAAGGACAAGTTACAAAATATCACCCCTCGCTCGTCTTCTTTTTGAGGAAGAGGTTTCGCACAATTTCGATAGAGAGGGAACAAAGCGAGCTATGTGACATGAACGATATATATCCAATGATGGCATATGATGGCATATGATGGTATGAGATATATGTGACCAAATCATGCGAAGGCATCATCGCCTGTTTTTTTACCACAAAATTAATATTCTCCACCCAGACAAAATAGTGCCTACGTCAGTTATTTTAAATATGATAGAAAACCAGCATGATTTTTGAAATAACATGTAGGTATTCTCATAATTAATAATTTTCTGTGCAGAAGTTCAAAATTTGTATATTGCGTGGGAAAGTCTAATACAAAAGTACCCATATCGATAACTTGAACTAATATAATATAAATATATATATATTATAAATGTATAATATATTATGCATATAATATATATAATATAAATAACAAAAGGGTTTTCAAGCTACGACTGAACCGCACAATTGATGCAGAACGACACGCCGGCAAGTTAAACATTTATGAAACATGTTACCTCTTGATTATCTTGTCGGAGTAGGCGCGGAGAACTAAGAACAATTGTAACCCTTAAGATAAAATTTTGTATATAATTTCATGATATATTTTTTCAAAATTATAATTTCCAATTTTTAACACATTTTTTTCTTTTGAGTAGGCATCACAAGAGCTTTTCATGAGGCGTTTCCATAAGGATTTTGACGCGGTCGCAATTTTTTCAGTTTTTAAGGCTTATCGATGATTCTTTCTTTTTACGTTCAGGCGTCTTACCTTTAAAATTACGTGTCCTTCACTGTTTTCGTCGAAAAAGGCGCGGAGCACCGTTAAAAAAACGAAGGTAACGTAGTGTGCCAGAATGAACGACTTTTCATGTAAAGAAGAAAGATCTGGAAATTCACTGTGTACGTCTAGATGGTCCTGGAAAAGTCGCGGTTTTTCCGTCAGACTCAGAGGTCACCCTATTGAAGAACAGGGTGTCTGCATGAAATGGATACAAAAAAGGAGGATTTCCTGGACCCTAGAGGAACAAGGGGCAACGAGTATTTATTTATTGGTTGGAGGCTTTAGAGAGAAGTAGGATAGTGCTGGATTTTTGGAGATTAGTGGAGGCTTTGTTGGGCGGATTTTTCGAACTGTGTCGAACTCCACTCTTATTCCACCGACTGGCGAGGTCAGCCTGGGCGACGAATGTACTGCCAACATTGATACCGGGGCCATATTCAGCTTGACGGTTATTTTTACTGTTGGCATCATTTACGATTATTTGGTGCGATTATTAAATTTTACAGATGATGATATGTTCTCATTTACTTCATAATGTGCCAGGCTAATCATTTTCGAGTGAAAGAAGGTGCTGCACTAAGAATATCAAGGCATCACTATGCCAGCTACGGTTTCGCGTGCTAAGTTGATTTTACTTTACAACGCACAACGTATTCCTCTCATCGTGGTCTCATCACTTTTTGGGCGAAAGGGTTCGGAGGGCCGTTGGCTGGAATCAAAAGCCCATCTCGTCCCTTAAAAAGCGTCTGCTCAATCCCGTTTCCCACGGCTTGAAACCAAAAATGTATATTTTAAGACCCCTGGGTAAGGAATCCGCAGGTAAAAGAAGGTTTAATACTATATTGACTTTATTTTAAAAATGAAAATAATATTTATGTAACTAACGAATAGATTCTATGAAGAAAGAAGTGAATAAATGATTGACTTGAAAAAGAAGCAGGGATAGCCTTTGAGATATTCTGAAACAGGATGCCCAAATGAGGACAGCTTTCGAAGGAAGACAGGTGAGAAATACTAAGGACGACCCCGGATGAGATACGTGGATCAAATAATGACGAGCGTCAAAGAGAAGAAATGTGTGGTCATTTAGAGGTTAGTCGGGAGAAAAAATTGAATCCAGAGCTGCGTCAAAGCAATTATAAATATATTTCGATCGGTTGAGTTCTTCATTGAAGTTAAATCGATTGTTCATACCCAGCATACGCTAACCGATCGACGGCGGATTTTAAATAAAAATGGATAACATATCCAATAGATTTAGGGATATTCCCATTTGGGAATAGCATAAAGCGAATGGGATTAACTTAAACCGAATCCTTAAAAGCCTTTTCCGACTTTCCAATTACAAGTGCACATTACGGCTGTCAGACCCGGCCTTCAGCTTTCACCGTTGGTTTGATTGCGGAATATGGATCAGTTTATGAAAGTATTAAAATGAATGCAAAGGCAAAGTCTTATAAAATATTAAAGAAAAACTAACAAATTTGAAAACAAAAATTAAGATATTAACTTTAATATTTTTTGGGCTGGCGACAAAGGGACATGAAGCAGTGGCGAGAATTTATTAGGGACCCATTCGTTAAACTCCTCCTCGCAGCAAAAGCTTAAATATCAAAATTTTCCAAGAAATAAAAATATAAAATGTGTTTTTGTTCGAAATTATATGAAGTTCGGTAAAGCTTACAGGGATGTCACGTTTTAATAAAATGTTTAGCAAAATATGATTTTCGCTCTAATTGTTTCTCAAATAAAATTTTAACAATCGTTTAAAGGACACAAGATGAAAATCATACGTGTAGTGTTTTCGAAGACTGTACTAGGGAGCGCCAAGGTTCCATAAAATATGAATAAGGGATAATATATGAGATAAATGAATGGAATGCATTGCAATGTAATGCGTCTTAGCATTAAATGCATGCCGACTCTGGGATTACATTGCAGCGTATGATGCCAATCAATTGACATGGTTCGGTCTTTATCATGCGCGTTCGGTCCAAATTTTATTTATTTGGTTTTAATTTCGATCGAGAATTTGGCCTATAGGCCAATCTTTCAAGCATTTCTTTAAGATAACATTCATTAGATGAAGCTTCTTGGAGTTCTTTAATATTTGTTTGCAGTGTGCAATATGACCATCTCTTGTACAGTTGTGATGGGAAGCATTTGTTAGAAACTCTTTGTAAAAATATGATAAAATAATCGTTAGAAACTCATTGTAGTAATACGATAAGATCCATTGTAAGTAAGATAAGATTCATCGTTAGATTTTTTGGAATTTTACAATGATTTTCTCTATAATTCCTTCATTGGAAAAATCAAATAAGAAATGTTGGCAATTCTAGTGCAATTAGTTTTATTGTATTTTTCCAAATCCTTTTTTACAGTGTAGAGCAGGGGATATATCGAATAGGATTTGTGTGCGTGTGTGTGTGCCAGCGCATTAAGTAGATCCGAGTAACGGAGTTGAGTCGACCTTGGATTTGCGTAGCTTCGTATGCCTTCGTCGCGGTGTGAAGACTTTTGTAGTGTGGGCTCAGCGCCGCAGGGATCTCCTTAAAGAAACGCGGACGTGATTCCGGTTCGTTTGCTTTTTGAAGGCGATCCATTTCGTAGCATTACATCCTTATCCCCTGGACCCGCACGATCCTTTTAGTGCTTTTAGCCAGCCTCTGTTTCAGGATCGATTTCAGGGGCGCTTCCAAGGGCGTTATCCCCTCATTCGTCCAGAGCTTCTCTGCCCCTCGAAAAGTCCCCCAAAATATTCTCAGTCAGGGGTTCTACCCAAGATGGCATTACACATTTACCGCTCATGTTTATTTTCTGTTCTAGTCCAAAACAACTGTGGAAGGAAATCCATTCTTTGCTGTTTTTTCCTTCAGATTTCACTTGTTTTTTAAACCCGGATTTGTTTTGGTAGCGTTTAAGTCAAGTGCTCTACAGGAGCGAGATGTATGGAATGAAGAGTGACCAGAAGATGGAAAAATTAATGAGAATCTCAAGAGGCAGTAAGGCTAATTTAAATATTAAGTTGTGGGAACAAAACTTAAAGTAAGTTAAGCAAGTAAAACAATTGCAGGCGAAGCAATTCACGTATTTTAGCAGTATTTTGGAGGAAAAGGGGAGTGGTAGTGGTAGGAGAATTAGGAGAAGAATTCCCGAAAGAATCATTTGAAAAAAGAAGGAAAAGGATAGAAGATACACTCAGCAAAGACGCAAAGAAATGATAAGTTAAAACTTTAATATGGAGCGGAAGAAGGTCGATGGATTTTGAGGGAGGGCCTTAATATTGTTGGATAAACGAGGAAAAATGTTGGATAAACGAGGAAGAGGAAGGGGGAGAATAAGTTTTTAGACGCTATGAAGAAACGTGGAAAGTAAGAAGAAATGAAGAGAGGAATAATGTAGTTGAAGCAAGAGGAGGCTCAGGTGAAACATATAGAGGTACATAGTAATGTGTAGATACGGTCCAATTTTACCTTCAATAGATGATTTCAATATAACCTTTGAAACTGTTTCCGGAGGCACAGATGTCTAATGGCCTTGTCCACTAGGTTTGGAAGAATTATTTGTCCAGTCACACTGGGGTATTTATCAAAGCATTCACTCCGTGGGTGGACAATCACTCTGTTCGAACTCGACGCAAGAGTAAACGTCTTATTCTTTGCAGTTCCCGTCCTACTGGGGCAATTGATCACGCAGCATTGAATCTGCGATACGGTTTACTGACTCCTATCGTGCAACTCAATTGAATTTTTTTATACAAAAAGTATTGCACTATTTGCTAGCAGCATATAAAAAAAATTACGGTGATTCTTCAGCTGAAATTTCTTTGTCAGAGTACACTGGGATAGTCAAGAGGCATGCACTTGTGCGATAGCTTTGAAGTTGCTGCTTTCTCCGAAAAACCTGGAAATATACCTTATTTTCGGAAATGTAACCTTTATTTATAGCATAGCATACCTTGACAATCCCACTTATAAAGAAGGATGAATATGACTTATTTGCTTGTATAACCAAATTTTCAATCATCGCTTTTTAATTTTATAATTTTATTCTTGTTTAAAAAATTTATAACTTATGTACAAAAATGTCCGTTCTTAATAATTACAGTCCTAGGAGCATGCATTAATTCCATTAATAAGTTCAGTAGTAGCCCTATGAAAAAGCTGATTATGTTATAGAATGTAGGTGTCAAAGTATTCCATAAAAATCAATATCACCATTCCAAAATAGAAACATGATAGGTATATGTTAACTTGTAATGAAATACTATAAGTATGCCGTGTTAAATTTTTCTTAAATTAATATTAATCTATAATAAGATTATAAGTAGTACCTATATACTACTTATAATCTTCTTCAATATGATCTACTAATTTTTTAGGGGTTTTGAAAATTTAAAAAAATGAGAAAACGATTAGCAATGACTTTTATTATAAAGATCTCCTTACCGTCAGTTTTAAAAATATCCAAATGGATCCATTAATCCATTAATAAATGCTCAAAATCATGCTATGGCGAATGTTATTTACACTGTTAAATCAATTCCAAATGGCATAGATTGACGGAATATATTTGACTGATTTCCATTGATGTTCAGTGCAATTATTACGCCCTTTAGAGCATATTACTTTACATTTTCCTGCAATCAGAGCTATAGAGACGATAGGTTTTTTAAAAATCGGCTTGATTACTAACTAAAGGGAATGTGTATTAAGAGGTCGAGATAATTCGTAAGGTCATAATATTGTACTTAGCTATGAGGACTTGTACAAGAAAATCTAATTTTTCAGTGCGCATAAAAACGCAGCCTGTGTTGTGTCCCTTCAGAATTGACGCATTGATCAGCTGCCGGCTGGGAACCTATTAATCAACGACTCCGGTGATGTATTAGGACTACTTTTTCACTCCATTTTACTACCTTGGCGGTGTTTTTTCATCCCCCAGTTCCAGCGGAAGGGATCGCATGGAATCCATTTCCGAGGCCGCTGTCCATTTTTATTATTTGGTTTTTATTTACCTCTTTCTCATCTCGGTCACTCCGAAGAACTTGTCACCTTCCGCGCACTCGAAGTTCGCCGCAGCGAAAGGCCGGGGCCTTTACTCCGTCCGCGTTCATCCTGAGTGAAAAAAGAGATGAGGTCAGAAAATAAAACGTGGCGCCACCCAACAGCTGCGTCGTTTCATTTCAATTCCCGATTTGAACCTGGGAACGTTATCCCATTACTCAGAGGAGTCAGGTTGGCCCGCATAGTGTAAATAACTTATGCAAGGTGAATTGAAACGAACACCTTTTGGGATGACAGTTTGGGTTGGTACATTACCGTTTTGCATGGTGCTGATTTACTGATCCAGGTCGCGCAAGCGAAAATGTGAACTTCTGTAACTATTCCGATCGATGGCCATTATTATTTTGATTAAAGAAAGGTAATTTTGGTCAAAGAACATTAGGCATTAATTTGAACGGTAACACAAAGTCTAACTTTTCTACTGTTCGAGCAAATATAATGCGTCACTTTTTGACCTACGTGTCCATCATCAGATACGTATGTAAGTCTGGTACGAAACGATTATTTGTAAGCGAAAACTCGTATTGAAGTTTTATTAATAGAGGAGAAGTCCATTTGTACGTTATCATTAAAGTATAGACTCCTTCTGACACATCACGGCAGAGGCAATTAACGCTATGATTCATTCGCTTTCACGGTTAAGATTTCAATAATGGTGGAATAGCACACCTCTTATATCGTGAAAATTCCCGTAGAAGTTTAATTTTCATATTTTCTTGGTTTTAATTCTGAAAATGTGGAAGCGTTAACATTATTTCTTGAAATCTATTGTACCCAAAGTGCCTTAAAGCATTGATTCATATTCCAATCCATCAAAACCTGGTGACTCTGGGCGTCCTCAGCTTCAGCCAAGCCGTGTGGTGTTCCAGGTCCCTGACCGTCCTGGAAATATCAGGCAGTCGGCACAGGGAAAGGGACCGGCCCTACCACTCCGATGTGTGAATTTCACACGCCTTAGGGCTTGGTGCGAGTCAGAGGGCTTAGGGCTTGGTAGAGTTCAGCTCTACTCTCGCGTATGAAACAAATATTAAGTCTGATTATTTTGGTTTTGTTACTAAAATAAATTATTTAATGCGACTATTTATAGTAAAAATACGAAAAAGCTTAGTTATTTTTCGAAGAACGGTAAAGCCCGTCCAAACTTAATTCTGAAATGATTGACTCAACGATAATGTTTCTGGCTTCATTTTGTGAAATGGTTCGATTTCTATTGCGATCGATCAAATAAGACACCACTTCAATTTTTGCACTTTTTTTTGTGGAAGCGTTTTGTGGAAGCGGAAAGAAATTAAATGTTGATAATTGATATGCTTAATTTGGAAATGATTGAAGTAATATGTTGATCCATCTGCATTCTAGTACTAATTACTCTAAGTAGCCAGATCAGCCGCCGTTATTTACTTTATCTTGTTTTTCTTTCTTCTCCTAAGTATTTATTTATGCGACACTTTTTCATCTCATTTAGCCGTCGTAAACGTTTGATTCCATTTACTCTAAACCAAAGGTTTTTCATTCGATTTAGTATTTTTTTTACAACCGCACCGCACAGATATGAGAAAGTGAAATGCCCTGGCCCCCGTTAATTTTTTTGTTTTGACGCCTCTGTTCTCATTTTTCTTCGCAAGTGCGCTCAGGTAACATCCCCTCCCCCCCCCCACGCGCCGAGAATGATTTAATGATCCGCTGCGAGCACTTATCTTGAACATTGGGCGTTCTCTGCTCTCGCGATCTGCCTGTTTTGTAGGCGTGCGCTCGTAACTCCTCCCACGCTTGTCGTCCGCGGGGCACTCGTTGAGTAATTTCGGGCGTGTTTCGGACGCAATTCCCGCCTCCCTGAGCAGCCCTGCATTCTCTCGGACGGGACGCTACCGCTGGCGTTGTAGAGATCCCGCATTATGAGTGATTAGCAGTCTTTCCGACCTACATCTACATAATACCCTGCAAGCCGCCGCAAGGGCGTGTGGGAGGGG
>LYUA01001678.1:24111-39225 GCA_002093875.1 Calopteryx splendens
CGAGTCCCGGTTCAGGCGAATGATTTTTACACCGTGAATTTTTCGCATATATAAGGGCCAGTGTCTAGGCTGTTACAATTTCCCCATTGCTCATTTATTCTCCCAACTTCTTGCTCTTATTGCCTTCACTGCAGTATATAGAAAGTGTGTGTGCTATCCAACGCCGTCATCTCTGAAACTTTGTAATACCAGAAACAAATTCAGCAAAGAACAGGCATTTTACCCAACTATGCAAGCCAAAAGTGCAAAAAGTATCTCAATCACAGCAAGCTATCATCTTTTCAAAAGAGAACTCTGAAAGCCCATGCAAGAAAAATCAAAGAACATTTGAGATAGATAGCACTGCAGCATTTTAATGGTGTTTCTCAGGAGTGATTGACTAGGAACTGGAAATATTTTGAGGTGTGAGAGGAGGATTGTAGAATGATCAATGCGAGTGGAACAACAGTGAGAAGAACAATAGAAGAGGGAAATGATAGCATCACTTCAAATAGATACAAATCAGGAACAAGAGAAATGAAGTGGATCTGGGAAAACGATGCTTAAAGGCTTCTCAAGATCACAATGGGAGGTGAATAGGAATGGTTGAGCCACAGAAGAATGAAATATAATATGCATGGCATCCAAAAAAACAAAAGAATCAACAGTTATTCTACTGACCAACACTATTGCAATGCATTGGCCCATGTATTATTAAATGTTAATAATTCCTTACAGGTTTTATGTCTTGCACCATTTCTGCATAGTGTTGTTTAAAACTCATTGACTTGAGCCTTGGAAGTAGCCTCTTGACCTCAGAAATCTGTTAAGATAAAAAGAGTAATTAAATTACAATATCAGGGAAATATAATAATGAGCAATGATTAGTTCTCAAAAAAGGACTAATTAAGTAAGGACTTGAATGAGAGTAGAGCACTGGACATGCGAGAGAAAACTATAATTCATATTCACTTGAAATTTCTTCATTTCTGCTTCACATTTAATAACACTGATAAGAATATTATTGCTCCAAAAAGTATTTCAAGTAATGCAGCATTCTATAAAAAATCTACATGCTAACTCTATAATCAACTGAAGGCTCACAAAATTGATAATTTTCTAATAACTTACAATAAAATTAATGCCTTAATATCACTACAATGAAAAATAAAGTTGGACAAAGTTACATACCGTGACTGCAAATTGTTCAGCCTCAGTCAATTCATCATAACGATCCTTGTATTCCTCCAGCTTTTTCAGCTGATCGGGTGGTGGCAAGTATGCTATCAATTGATCTAACATACTGCCAGACAGTAATGAGTCATCACAACGGAGAACACATCGGCGCACATTTTCATAGGTCATATGCTTCAGTGAACCACCAAGAAGAATTGAGAGGTTCTGGGCTGCCTTTCCATCAAGTACCTGGAAAAATTTCCATCCTTAAATACAATTTTCACATGACTATCCATGACAAGCTCAAAATATTCTGAAGCAGCATTTAAATTCACAAATGCACATATATATATGTATCTATACATGCAATACATAGCGTCTTGAAAATTCATTACACAGCTCACCTTCAAGTCTTTGACTTTTTTGCCAGAACTAGATATTGATGACGGATCACCTGATTTGGCATCCGTATTGTCTAATGTTTTTGTGGGCTTTGACGAAAAACGTTCAGCCAAACCGGACAATAAATCATTTGATGCCAACTTTTCCTCTTGAACTTTGACCCAGAATGATTTTTCTGACATTTTTTGAGGCACAATCTGAAATTTAACAGATGTAGACAACAGAGATGACGGATTTAAATACACAACACTTTGCCCATTAATGTTGTCAAAACAAATTCAAATACCAAGACTGAGTATTTTTACAAATATTCACTGCTTATTGCATAATAATTGTTGCAATGAATGTTCATGTGGATAGGCTTTATTATGTATATTTGGCCCACATGCATTATTTGTCATAAAATGATTCTCTAAAATTACAATTTTTTTTCTTTTTAAAGCCAAAATACCCATAAAGACACCATATTCGTAGCCACTAAATCTAGAATACAAAATTTTGCACTCGGGTACTCATTAGGATATCAAAAAATCTGACATCCAACTCTGGCAGGTAGAGGAGAAATAGAAAATAATTCTAAAAGTGCCACACCTAAAAGGATATCCTTGACCCCAATGCAATTCATAGTTAATCAAACCCAGACAAAAGAACAAAAATTGCCTTGGTCCATAAATAGTAGTAATAAAAATGAAATGCACATAATTTCCGAGAATTAGATGAAGATTTGTAACCTCACAATTATGCACCAGGTTCGTAGATGCATGAATGTTTTAAATTTAAATAAACATTTAAAAAATTAAGAGTTACAAAAAAAATGTAAAATGAACAAAAAATCATGTTTTTTGAACAGTAGGTAATAGTTATATGTGCATCCTTAACTTTTTCACACCAAAATTTGTAAAAAAAAAGGTCTTAAATTCAGGTTAACCAGTTAGTTAGATGGAGTTGGATGGAATGAAAGGAGCCAGGAAGATTGTGGAAATGAATGAAGTGGTATTGTAGGGATGCATCCATCAGAAACCAACCTTAACTGAAAGATTACCAATATTAATAATAATTTTCCAAACCAATGAAAGCCGCAGCAACATGAAAAGTTATAGAAATTCCAACTGACAAAGAGTGGCAATATGATAAATACTCACGCTTTTCCAATTGGCTCTTTTCAGTGGCACTTCCAATTGCCACTTCTTCTTTGGCTTCAGCCCATGGGGCAAAACATCTGGGGGCCTCATCGGGGCCATCATGCCCATCGGAGGGGGTGGTGGCCCCATGCCAGGGAACGGTGGAGGAGGAGGGCCCATTCCCGGCATTGGAGGAGGTGGCGGACCACCACCCATTCCCGGCATGGGTGGAGGAAGGGGTGGGCCACCCATGCCGGGCATTGGAGGGGGGGGAGGTGGTCCACCTCCCCCAGGGAAGGGTGGTGGGGGAGGGGGTGGCGGACCCATGCCGGGCATCGGTGGAGGGGGCGGAACACCCATCATTGGCGGAGGCACAGGAATGCTCAAGGAGCCAACCTTAACAAAAAACAACAAAACAAAGACTGTCACAGATGCACAAATAAATAAGAAATGTAGCTATGAGGGTGGATCTATAAATTTCAAAATGAATGAAACCCTTGTACCTTGTACCCACATTTAGTTGGTGTTACATTTATTATTACGGACCACAAAGTTATCGTCAAAATGGTCATATTTCAATGCTTTATTAGAGATATCCATCCATCTATTTGAGAAATCCCATTGAGCTACAGGTATGAAATTTGGCATGAAGTTTGATAAAGTAAAATAATTTGGAAAAGTAGAATTTGGCACAAATTTACTTTTTGAGAATCTTTTAAGACCCCAGAGTATTAACCAGGGAAAAAATTGCACAGTAGTTTTGACACAACTTTTATGCACGGAAGAATAAAAATTTAGGTGATACCATGGTAACTTACACCTCTTGAAATTCACTGGGCTATATCCAATCTGCCTTCAGAATACTGTGCTAATTGGAATGGTGAACTTCCTTTCCTATTTTGATATTCAACAAGCTATTCTGCTAATATAGAATACATTATCTCAAGGTCATATTGATAAAGCACGTCCATTAATAATTTAAACATAGCCGGAAGTTTTAAATGACAAAACTTTCTTAACAGCTCTTTTAACCATCCAAAGAATCCAGAACAAAAGAAAAAACAAGTTTAAATTCTCAGGCAATTGGTATTAGTTGGTAGTAATATGAATCTAACATACCCGAAAAATTCACAATGTAAATATCATTAGCCTGAACTGGCACTCAAAGCCTGATTCCCTTGATTTCCAGCTGAGTGCTTTAGCCAGTTTAAATACCCAGGCATCCTCTTACATCGTGAATTTGAGGGATCAGAGTTTGAGTCCTGGTCTAGGCGAATGATTTATATATTTTGAATTTTTCATATACCTATATACGCACAGCAAAGTGTGACTCTGTTAAAGTTACTGTAACAGCATTTCCTGCAGCTTCTATGAATCTAACATTTTAGTGTAGATTTTTAGTTCTCTAAAAAAATATACCCCTCCAAAAACAGCAAATTTGCTGTTAATGACTTACTTTGGGTAAATTCCCACCACCTTTAACCACAAGCTCTTCGAGTTCCTTGATTTTGGAGTTTGCATGAGCCAATTTTGCTTCTGTCTCTTGTCTAGTTGACAATGCTTCCTCTAGTTTTAAGTTCAATTCATTCAGTTTTTGCTCCTCTTCAACCTTGGATCTTTCTGCTCATTGAATGGAGGAGAAAAAATTTTATGCAAATAAATATTTAAAAACATAATCCTTACTGACTGGAAAAAAAATTGCTTCATCATAAAAAATAATGAATGCACTGACCTACTAAACTTTCAATGAGTGGCTCCACATCCAAATTAAAATTTTTTTTCTTGAAGTCTGGGTCACATCCTCCTCGATGTAAAACTATCTGAGACACACATTCTTCTATCAGTTTGTAATATGCTGGCCTAAAAGGAAGATACAACCATTTAAGTTGCACATAAATTACCAAGGTAAAATGGAAATAGTCATGCCATATCATAATTTATTTTATAAATGAATAGTTATTAATGTGTATGCACATGGACTTTGTTGAAGTTGTCTTAGCATGGAATCAGAGTTTAGGAATACCAGGCAAATGTAATATTTGACCTCTTGCTAACTCAATAAATTTCATGCGTTATGTTAGAGTAAAAAAACACTTTAATTATATTTCATACTTAGAGATTATTAAGATATCATCATGGTTATATTTGAGCTACAACAAATGCCATGCTATTAATTAATAAAAAACAAAATTTCTTTCCAGCAATAAATCAAAATGTGTAATTTACTTCAATGGCATTCAATAACTTCCATTTATTTTGTTACACATTATTAATTAATACACTTATTACTATAATAAACATTTTTTTTTAATTTCAATAATAGGAAAATCACAAAGTAAATACCTTATCATTGAATCATCTCGAATAAACAATAAATGCTGAAGAATTGATAGAAAAAAAGGTTCCGAAGGTGTGTCCATCACTAGGTTTTTTAGCACCTCAAAGCAATCTCCTGGGTCATCTAGCTCTAACCTAACATTGTCAAAACGCTGCATAAACTCTTCATAATCTCCTTCTCTGTGATCCTGAAAAATCTTCATTTGTCTTCCAAGATCTTCATTGGCATCTTTACCAACTATCTAGATTTACATGAAATAAAAAAATCCTTGGTTAGGCAAATAAGGAAAATTTCTGATTGGGTGTTTAAACTATAATAATAAACCCTTATTTTTTTAAACTCCCTTTTATGAACATTATTGAGATTTCAACCTATGGGGATGATGGGGACCAAGATTAGTGATTTTCAGGGACTGATGAACTTGTTCAATAGGCTGACAAGATTTCCCACATATTCCTCTACAAACGAAAGACATCTTGAATAATTTGTTCACATTGTTTGGTTTCTTTAAATTCCACCTGAGGCAGACATTATTATAGTCTTAAAAATAGTCTGAACATACCTCTAAGGCATCAGACAGCCCCATTCTCATGAACTCATTCCTCAAGTGCATCCTGAAGTCCATTTCATCTGGAGTCGCAACAATTGCATTAATCAGCTGCATACAGACAGCCTGGCAATTCAAAAATAAGGT
Source organism: Calopteryx splendens (assembly GCA_002093875.1). Taxonomy (NCBI): domain Eukaryota; kingdom Metazoa; phylum Arthropoda; class Insecta; order Odonata; family Calopterygidae; genus Calopteryx; species Calopteryx splendens. Next base: position 29,822 of record LYUA01001678.1, read on the forward strand.
TTCATGTTACACATATGCCTGAGGTAATTTAGTTATCTACAGTGATTAAGTTATAAACACTGTTTCAATGCAAAGGAAAGGATAGTTATATTCACTGTCTGCAAATAAACTGTTTTACTTACCCTAAGGGAGTCGGATTTTACCAAAAGCCCATCCACAATTGGAGCAAACCTTTCCTTGCCCCTCATCTCCCCACTCGTGGCAATGGCTGCAAGTGCCAAATCATGGCCATTGGGTTGCACAAGGCATACCGCAGCCAGCAGCTTGGCAGCCTCAAACATGACTGTTGGCTTCACGGGATCAAGTGATTGGGCAATAACCATTAGGACGTCTTGTTGTATAAAGACCATCTTTAAGCCTTCTGTACTATTCATAATCGCACGTACGCACCTAATGCATTCTTGTTGTAGTTGCGTGTGATTCTTGATGCAACTGAAAAATATTGAATGAATATCAGAAATGCTTTATGATATTGAAATCACTAAGCCAATACCAACTTGTAAAGAAATAATTGTTAATTGATTATAATAACCAAAAGAAAGGCATACACAATAGTAACAACTATAGGTGTGTTCAACATACATTTTTCCAATAAAATATTATTACTTTTGTATAAAAAAAAGCAAACTTGAGTACTTTTAGCCATTTTCCCCAGTAAATTCTTTTTCTCAATTCAAATAATGATGCATGATGATGATGGACATACTTCAAAGTGAATCATCTAATTAATAAATAAGCTAAGACATTATTTCTGGACAGTCTTAAATTATATATAAACATAATGAATACACACCCTTAATAAAAAACAAGCACTGAACAACTTTCAAGTGCTTCACTATTCAACTTCACATGAAAATGGAAAAGGAAGATCTCCAATGAGAATTTGTGAATTTTACCAGTAGTGGTATGCCATACATTTATTTGGAACATACCATCGTGGTATGTTCCAAATAAAGTTCTGGATTGAACAATAAGTGTGGGCATTACTATAATTTATATTATGTGAGTTTAATACAATAAAGGATGGAAGTTCTCCATGAAAATAAATCATTTGACCGGAATGGGAGAGAGAATTGTCACATCACAATTTCATGCATGACTGCATCTGCTACCTTTGATTTATCTAGAAAGGAAATGATAATTAAATGCTTATACTGTTGAGTAGCCCAGTTAGGTTAAATAACATAAATCCTATAATACATCAGCCTTTGACTTCACAACTTTGATCGCCAAATATTGAAATATTGCAAACAAACTTCAATAAATTTCATTAGTATAATGCAATTTATATACAGTGATTAATTATAATTAGTACATGGTCGATCATGGGGTGTGTGATGTCACAGGAAATGAAATTCAAAGACAAAATAAAGATTAAAGGTAAACAGATAAAATAAAATCTACCATGAAACATGATAGATAATTGCAAATACATCACATATGTATTTAATGAAAAATTGTCTACATATTTTTTTCCCCAATTTTACATTTTTTTAAGTAACAGACAACAAGTCCTAGGTTCAAATTAAATTTTTAAATCCTATACTTACAAGACTTACTACAGCATTGAATATCTTCACCAATTTTTAAAATTTTGAACTGGACTTCTTGGGTGGACGTTTATTTCGAAAAAAATACCTAATGAGTAATTCCACAGACAAAAACTCTCTTTCAAATGGATATTCAAAACTTCCACAAAGTTAAGCTAGACGCAGAGAGTATATTCTTGGGTGAACTTCACACCTCTTTAATTTACACAATTACTAAACCCGTGAATGTGAAATTATCATCAGACAGTGAAAAACATTTAATTCAATTCAAGAATTCTCCTTGAATGAATAACAACATGTAATAACTAGAAAAACCACATTGGGAAGCAATCATCTACTGTGGGAAGTAAAGCAAGAGTAAAAAATGGAATTACAGTATAGATACAATAATGTATGCCAAAAAAATGGAACATGCATACTTACTTGCTGTAGCATTCATTGAGCAAGTTAAGAATTTTGTTGATTCCACTAATCCCAAACTCTTTCATCCAACTTATAGGATTGTTAGTCAGAGATATCCGCAAAGAACACACACATTGGTAAAGTTTTTCCACACTATGTTCTGTATTAGCCAGGTAATTGATGTAATCAGCAGGTTTTTCAAACCTACTTCGACTCTCCAGCATTTTAGCTCTGTAAAAGAATGATAAACATTGTCAATAGCAAACTATTAAATATTGAAAGCATTTTTCTTGTCTATTTGTTGTCTGGATTTTTAATTGATGGGAAAAATTCAAATTTATTCTTAGGAGTAGGAGGAATTTTCCATTCACAAATCCAGAAATGCATGTTTCTCCACTGGTAGCAAGCCGTGAATGCTTTCAACTGACTTTTAACCATCTAAGCCCTTGCATATGGTGTAAAGCAAACCACTTGAGATGCCCATTTTCTGACATTCATGTACAAAAATCCTAATCGCAGTGCAAAATTGACCACAACAGGTTGTTAGATCCTTGAGGGACTTTATAACTTGTTCATGACTATTCTTAAACTGATACTAGTAATCAAATGCAAGTGTAAAAAAATCATTTGCCTGGACCAGGATTCACACCTGGATCCCTTGATCTCCAGCCAAGTGATTTAACCAGTTAGTCGAGCTCAGTTAATGATTTTTAGAAAATGTGAAATTCTCACATTTGTATGAACACCAGTGGGTGATTACTTGAAAGTTACTATCGCGGTGTTTCCTGCAGAGTCTGTGAATTAGCATAATAATACTCCTACATCATTTGAGTGGCCTAATGAAAATTTCTTAACTGAATTTCTCAAAATAGCATTTTATTGAAACTTTATTAATCTGGAAATAATGACAAGTTCTTAGTCAGATTGTATTATTTTTCACCCTTTTGTGAAGTTTCGTGTTCATACAAGATAGAGGTAATCTAATCCTCTTGCTGCTTAAGTTTCAAATGGCAGAAAATTCCTCTCTATCACTCACATTCTGAATTTTAATTTCAAATGAGTAAGTCAAGTTACTTTATTTACAGAATGAAAAATCAATCATCACTTAAAGTTGTAATTAAAAAACAGAATTCGACTGGCATCACAACAACAGCCGAGAGTACAAAAATTTATTTGCATTAATACTAAATTGACTCAAAAGGATATGCATTGACCCATAACTAGGGATAAATTAAGAATATTGAGTGAAATACACTTTATGTTCACTTCCACTTCCTTTTTATTTCACAATCCAGTTTTTACACAGATGACAGTGTTTTGCAGATACCAAGTTGTGAAATAAAAACTCATTAGTGGAAATAATAATGATAATTCTATTCCACCTTCAACAATTTTACATAAATATGCTTGAAAAACAAATATTCAATTTTATTAATTCTCCCCCATTCAATATGGGCACAAAGTTTATTTCATGCAACAATACCCTCTAGTTCACTGACGAACGATACTATGTAATTGCAAGAGAAATAAATTTGAAGGCATGCAAGTGCAATATCCAAGTCTTCCAGAGTAGCCTTAGCATTATTAGCAACAGTTATTATAAAAATGTTAGGCAATGATATAAAGAAACATTTCGACTGATAAGAAAGATTATATTAGCACTTAAAAAATTATTAACATAAGCTTGAAAAAAAATGTCAAATGTTTGCTGACGTAAAAAATAAATTAAGTTATTGGCTAAATGGATCTTAGAGTGAAACTGATGGCTCAAAAGGTTTTAAAATAAATACTACAATTCCATTTACTGCACTAAATAAGTTGTACATTAAATTTAGAAAAAGAATTCAGACCTTCCACGATACCGAAGCATTTCCCTTCTATATGACATAGGTTGGGCCCTCAAAGGTTCCTTCTTTTCTTCTGACAAATTCATGTCATCCTGATAGGGAGAAGGCAACATTGTTAAACAAATATGAAACACAGTGATATAATGTAAAATATTTTTGTACACACAAAAACGAGATACACAGAGCTACCACCATCCTAATATTTTCTCTACTGGGAGTAAAAGAAGTAACTGTGCAGTTTACACATGAGTTTTTATTTATCATGACCATGGTTTCGATGCGGGGCTACATCATCAAGTGACAAGTTAAGGAAAATAAGCAGTACATGTATCTAAAAAATAACTTTGGAAAAGAGGGGAGAGAGGAGGAGGGGGCAGGAGAAGGAGAGGGGAGGGAAGGGTGAGTATGCATAAGGTTTTTCATTTATCAAATAATGGTACTACTACATCTGCTGTTATTAAAATTTAAAACTTTCTCTCCTACAAGATAACATTTTTGGCTCTCATTAAAATATAATTATACGAACATATTTAAAATTTTTGAATTGATGTATGATACACTCCTTCACTCCATTGTCAGTTCAAATCTTTGATGATCACATTGACGTAGACAGTCTTAGTCCAGTAGAAATTAAAAGCCATAGCCTTTGGTGAACTAGTAAATATATATGATTGAGGTTTGAATTGAGTGATCACCAGGGACAATATCAATCTTTGTTAGAAAATTATGACTATTGCTTCTTATAAAAATATTTTCTCCTGTATCTCAGTGGCAATAACAGTCTTGAAATCCAGCTTCAATCTACAGGAATTGCAATGCAATGGGTTCCCTGGCAAAAAACTTGAAAGAATGGCTTTAGCATTTTTGTTCTTTTCACTTCTAATAATAATGACATCCAAGAATTATGAAGATCCATGATCATGCCTCAAGTGTGCCATAAGCTGCGAGATAAAAATCCCTCTTATTGTATCTGTTTTTGAGACCATCCCGCTCTTTATAAAGTGCAGTCTTAATTCAACACTCACATCCTACAGTTCAACAGCCATTCCTTATTGGTTCTTATTTGATTGAACTCCAAACAAAAAGATGTTCATCCCCCTCCACACCCCATCTACCCTCATTCCTCCCACACTCCAAATCACATACATAGTACCAACAATACCATATGCCAAAGATTTTTCTTTGACACATGGTATTGAATGCAAAATGTGACTGAGCATGTCTAACAGATTTTTAAAAAAGTCCCATACATATTGGAACATTTTGAATACAGTTAATCTTCTTTTTTACAAGAGAAGTTGATTTTTAACCTTGCATTAGGTTATTTTCATTACAAACTTGTTTTTGCAGCAAAATACCAAAAAGAAATTCTTATTATCAAATTTCAAATTATGACATACACCATTAAAAAAACAAGGTTTAAGATATAATCTTGACATATTGATAGTTTTTATATGCCTTTAAAGTTGATTTTCAAATAGTGTCAACAAGTACATTAATATGTTCCCCTGAAGCCACTACTCTTGAGAAATTGACTCCTATATCTTCAGATTTTTATGCCCAAGATGAAGACCCTGCTGAACAATCAATCTAAGAGTTTCAGTAGTTTGCAATGAAAAAAGTGATGGATGCACATTAAAATGAACAAAAAAGGTGAGAACTCAGGCTTAATAGAGAAAATAAATTGTTTTTAATTCAAAAGTTGAGTGCATTCACAGGATGAATTCCTTAACTTTAGATACCAATTAAATCAAAAGAAAAACTAATACGTACCAGCATTTTATCAAACATTTCATTGACAGTGGTGTCATCTAAACTATCAATTGAAAATTCATGCTCTTCCGAGTCATTGAGGTCCGACTCTGAATGGGGTCGGATGATTGTTCCTCCATCTCCACCATTCCGGGGGCCTCCAACTCCTCCCCCTTTCTTTGGCCGCCCAAACCATGACTCCAGCTGCAAAAATAATAAATAAAATTAATTTAACAATGGATGGTAGGTTAAATTAAAATATAGGTAGAAGAACACTATATAATTATGACCTTTAATTGCAAAATTCAGTTGTGCATGGTTAGAGCAATTAACAGGAAATCTAAAATTATTCATTCCTCACAGATGTTTTTGTGTCAGCTAAATTTGAGTTGGATGTTTGGCAATTCACCATAGAACATCCAACAAAATAAAACATCAATAAGAATTCCTTATACCCCAAAATCATTTGCAGCTATATTCGTGATTGCCTATGGGGGCTGAGAAATGATCAGTTAATTTATCAAGTAAAATGACATCATCACAGTAGTCAACAAGAACTAGAACCAGGTTTGATAGGTGAGTTAGAGCTCACCCAATGGAATGTGAAATTTACACATCATGGCCGGGGGCAGTTACATTTCCTATGCCACCTCTGTGGTTTCTCAGGAAGATCTGGTATCCCGAAAAAATCACAGTTTGGGTGAAGATGAGGGTGCCCAAAGGCATAACCCAGAATTGAACCCGGGCCCTCCGGTTAAAAGCCCAGCTCTCTACCCACTGGGCAACCACACCCCTAAAATGACATAAATACTCAAAAATACAACACAAATATAATTATAAAAATGGATAGAGGCGGGAGTGGTAGTGGCAATTTTTAAACGCATTATTTTTGGAGTAGTAAATGAAATAAGTTTTTCACTTGGTCAGAAGCACAGCTGAGCAGATGGATCCATAAAAAACTATCGTGTGTATGATCATCTTGTCAGATAAAGTAATGCAAGTATGGACATGTGTTAATCTAAAATCCAATTAATCCACGAATCACGAGTCTACTACTTGTATACTCTAGTCAATGAAGCATAAAGTCATGTTCAAAGTTAGTTTTTATCTTACCTAAAGTAGCCAAGACAAATATAATTTATTTACAATCATGAAACACACCTGCTACTTAATTACTGACAACAACAACTGTACACGAATTCATTTCCGTTTCAAATAAGTAAAAAGAATTCTAATGAATAATAAATTCTTCATAGAGCCCAAAATAAAAAACAATGGATGATCGAACATGATGCACACGTTCGATTAAATGAAAAGGATTTTTATAAAGTTTCAATGGAATTAAATGAATCCATACCCGCCCCGCAATAATTGACAACCACCCCAAAGTTTACCATATTTTAAAAGGCTCTAACAACTAACGTGATGCACGGAAATAATCGCACACTTCTCGATTTACACTTTCGTGCTTTTCTTCTAGTTGAAAAATAAAATATACGGCAAAGTGTCACGCGACCCTTCGTGGGAATTCTGACGTCAGTAAGTGGTGTGGACTCATTCCTCTGGATTCGTAAGCATAAAGCTCTTCCGAATCAATTAAAACGGTCATGCGGTCTCTCGGAGTCGGGCGGCGTGAGTCATGAGATATGAAACTCCCAAGGGGAAGATTAAACGTCGGGCATATCAGGGGATATCCATTATGTGGATTCATGCATTTTAGAAATACGACACTATAAAAGAAGTACACCCCAGCTGGTAGAACCCAGAGGGCGTTAACCGTCACGCATTTATTTTGAGAGACTTATTATACAACAGTGGCATTTACGTGCACCGTGCACACTTACGGATTCCTTGTTTAGCCAAGACAGGGATGATGCAATTATACAGATTAGTCGAATACCTGAATACCGGATGGATTTTTAAAGGAAATTAATTTATTTGATGATAACAATAATCTCTTTACGTTTCTCCCGATAATATATTCCATCGCATTCGGATGCTGACATGCGGACATTAGGTCCACCTCACTCTGGAGCATCGTGCAACACTATTACGTGGCTATAGATAAGTGCATCACTGAACGGATGATTACAGTATGCAACCGCAAGATATCAATTAGTATACCTACACGATGTTAGCCAGTCAGAAAATTTTGGACAAAGCATATAAAAGACGGATATTTTTCCTGAAACAGAACATAAAAAAACCCGAATTCTGAAATTCAAATGTAATCTATTAACAACATGACTAATTTGAAATAGAAAGGGCAAGTCATAGACCGCTTTTTAGCCAATCAACATCAAATCAAATTTCCGCGCCCACGATACTTGGGTCAAAGGTATTGAGGAAGAAGAAGAAACGGAGTGCATTAATCATATATTGCGATGTGAATTTTCGAAGAAATGAAGAAGCTAGCTTAGAATACAAACGGAGAGGAGAGGTGCAACAAACAAATATTTGGATTCATCACCGCTGATGGGTAATGGTTTATTGGACCTGGTTGCGATCTAGGGGCCTGTAACCCTAACCAGCAATATGAGAAAAAGGTTGACTGGGAACAAGTCTATTTGGACAACAAAAGCAAGTACAAAGCGAGTTGATCGAGCGACTACGACGAATAAAACAATGAATGATTATTAAAAAACCTACCTTTCCGTAACGGATTAGTAACGCAATTACCATTTATTAAAGTGGACGCTTCCACTATGCAAGACAACGGGGGAAGAGGAGCGATGGGGGGAAACGACATGATGAAATATGTTTTCATCGGAAGATTTTCACAAAGGTCAAAAAGTAAGAGTCCAGGTGGCCGCTACGTCAACCCGTCGAAAAGAAAGGACGACAATGAGACTAGCAATGAGGCCCTCTTGGTGACGAGGAGGGGAAGGGAAGGTCCATCAGTCTAAGCCGTCACCCCCCGGGCGTGCATCCCTCGATTACTCTCGGGCGGACTAATGGAGATGGAGTCAATGCGAGGGGGAGAGAGGGTCGCACGGCGACGCATCGAGATCAAGGAGATCCACCTGGGCGGCCACCTCCGCCCCATTCCGGGGAGTGACTTATGGCCCACGCTCCACTCCCTCCCCCCACCCACCCACGCCACGAGTGGGATTCTTCCCTTCCCCCACACGACATGAGTGCAAACATGCGCGGATTACTCCAGCCAAGGGCGAGATCGGAAGGTCCTCTCGCCGAGGGAGGGGGGGGGAGAGGAGGGCGATTCGGAGAGAGAGAGGGGGGGTGGAGATGGGGAAAACGTTAGATTCAGCGGCCCGTTTGGAGACGGCAGATTCAAAAGGGTGGACGATGCGGATCGAGGTGAATCGATTCAATCGGGACGATCGGATTCCCAACATCGATTCGAATCGCAACCATTATCGCATGCATTGTCACGGTGGTCGGTGAATACGTTTCCGTATTCCTGGCCTCTCTCCGTGTTTTCGGGGGACAAAATATTTCGCATTTCTGTGGTAAAATAATAGTTTTTAAGGAGCACAAACTAATTTTCACACTTCACTCCGTGGAATGTTTCCATCGTGAAGAGGATAAAGCAAAAAAAACAATGCAATTCCACGCTCACAATTTATTCACTCGCCGGGTAACTGAACTGAGTAAGTGGAATTGCAGTGTTTTTGTTTTCGTGAGTAAAACAATCATTTCCAAAGTTCATGCTCCGACACCTTTTAGAAGCATATTTCAACGGTTCTGCACTGCATTGATTCTAAACGCTGGAATATGAGTTATAAGCATACTCTATTGTCTAAAATACTAACATCATACATATACGTAAGTGCCTTCTACTACAGTACTCAACAACCAGATCATTTTGACAGGCTAGTGTAGATTTAGTTCC
>LYUA01001678.1:50408-66426 GCA_002093875.1 Calopteryx splendens
ACAATTTTATTCACGGCACGACCCGGGTTTCGTTGCGTCCCAACATCATCAGGTGTTGCGACGCAACGAAACCCGGGTCGTGCAGTGAATAACATTGTGTGGAAAACCAAGTTACTTTGTCTTTAATTATGAAGCAAGTCCACAAAGTGACAGCCGAAACCATCAATTATATCACGTAGCTAAACATTAAATAACACAATTTGACAGGAAAAATGTCTGCTGATACACAGACTAGCGTGCAGAAGTCATAATAGGGTCCCTAGAAAGATTCGATTGAATAATTCACTGTATCCGTAAATTGCGTCAAAATCCAGTATTGCAACTTTTGAATATATGGTGGTGCTCTATTGAGGCTTCATACAAAAATGGATACAAGAAAATGGGGAAAAAAACTCCTGTGGCCATAATGGAGTGCCAACTCCTGTGGCCATAATGGAGTGCCAAACTCCTGTGGCCATAATGGTGTGCCAAACTCCTGTGGCCATGCTAACGGTCGCGATATTTCACATTAATGAATAAAATTATTAGTAAAAACTGTGGACAATTAATAGCTGAAAACACCACCTAAATTTTGAATGTCTGTGTATTGGATAAATCGGACAATTAATAACTGAAAACACAACCTAAATTTTGAATGTCTGTGTATTGATAAATTACAAATTGTATTCATTACATTATAAAATCACGATTACGTGACGGCAAGCATAGGTATTCTCCNCCCCCCCCCCCCCCCACCTCTGTGACTTCAGAGTGCGTGTCTAACAGAACAAAAAAAATGAATTCGTTTAAAACACTTCAATACCTGAACCTTAGTGGAAAAATATGATTTTAAGTTAATCAGATACGGAGCATGCGGGCACGGTCTGTGGAAGGGGGAGTGAGGACGAGAGGAGCTGATTACTACGCCACGCCACTGTGCACAAGGCCCTCCAAGGAGAGACGAAAAGGGTCTACATTTTTTCCCTCTATACACGGCGGTCCCTTCAACACGCAAGTGCACCTTCACAAGATCACAGCATTTATCCCGGGCGCCTGGGCTGATAACGCGGCCGGAAAAGGCCACAAAACTCAATTTCAAAACTCCTGCCAAGAATATTCCTGGGGGGATGACGACGAGGCCTCAAAAACGGTCGACCGCAATCGACATGTTCTCCGCAAACATGGGATTCAAACCGACCGACTCGAGGACGGTTGTTGTGGGGAGGGGGGTAGGAGGGAGGGTGCGAACTAGAGTCCCCTTCGACTGTGTTTCTATAGCTCCACAATGGCTGCACTCGAATCGCTTCCATGCCATATAAGACGTGATTGGTGAGCCGCTCAAGTGTTTAGGAGCTGGGGGAAGGGTGAGGGAAATAACTTTTTCCCTGAGGTCAAGAAGGGGATAAAAGATGGGAACACAATATCGAAGTCGGACGGCCAATCCCCATAAAAGCATGCAAGCCAATTTAGGAATATGTTGAAGGTGGGCGACGGTCATTGTGGAGTAACGACATTGAGAATGTAGGCGGGCTGTCCTACTGATTGATGGTTCAATCAACCACAGTAATCAACCGGAAGATGGGTTGGATTGGGTAGGGTCGAGCTCGCTTCGTACTCCCCGTGCTGGGAATCGGATATCCGAAATAGGTATTCACAAAGTTCGGGTCTAGCTGGGGTAGTCCACATACATCGCCTGGGGTTGAACTCGAGACCCATCAGTCGGCAGCGGAACTTCCATCCCACTACGCTACCACGCTTCCAAATAATGGCTTAAGGGTCTCAAAAAGCGGCCGGATACTGTCCTTTTCCGTCGAGACTTATATGTGAGTTCTTTGGCAACGGGGAAGATGGGAGAGGAATGACAATAGGGTTATCCGGTACCACGCCTTCTCCACCCACCCCGACTACAAAGGATTTCCCGTAAGAACTTCAATCGTGAGTTCTTTAACCTCCATTTCCTCCTGTTGAAGAATGGCTGCATACTTATTGGAGAGATCGATATTATTTTCTCCAATGTCGACCGTCGACATTAAAGAACTATCGAGGCGGTAACGATAATTTCATGGGGCGATAATCATCGGATATATCCAGCAATACCGACGAAATAGAATGATTTCGACAATATCATCCAAAATGCACATCGACCATATCGACATTATAACAATACTGCCCACATCGTCACTATTATAAATGGACAATATCGCCGATATTATCACTTAGACGAACATTAACTATATTAACCACATCGATCTGGACGATATTAAGCAAATGTCGATATATCATGCATCCCCACGTACCCACATGACGTCTTACACCAATAGGTAAAGTGGGTTTGCACAATTAATAATAGACTGAGAACGTGTTTAAAATACTCGCTTCTTCCAAATAAATCAACCAACGCACATATTGCTCCCCGCTCGGCTACGAAGCTAATGTTAGCATTTGTGGTAGTGAAAACTAACATTTAAGACACGGGAGATTGCTCATTTGCGTATACGCCCATCTAATTCCAAATGGCTAATAAATATTTTTCCAAACTATTCTACGAGCCTTTCATTGCCTTCCAACCCAATTAAATAGGACATACAATAAACGACGGGACCATCAAAGAAACCCTTGATTTTATTCGTAAATATCTTTCAAAAGGGAGCTCATGTTTTCATCTGTAGCATCCAAAAATTAATATTCTTGAAATAACACTGAACTGCGAAAGGTTTAAATTAAACGTCGACTGTCGAATTTTATGAAAATCTAATGTCTATACTATAGTTCAACTAACAGGGATAATTATACAACCCTTCATCCATCACCAGGAGTATTACACTTTGTCGAGCGAATGTTCTCAAAACTTTCATCCATATGCACACAGTCCATCAAAATCACAAAGAAGTGTGGGATATCATTAGCAAATAAAAAGGAAAGTTAGATATGGATTAACATTTTGGTGTGACCTTCAACATATTTTTAAAACAAACTGTTCTCAGGACACGACTGTACAAATCTTCACGTACGAACATTTGAACATCCCGAATATAAAACGATAGCGAATCCGTATTGACTGGCTACCAAATACCCATGGCAACATCCCCTTGAGGATGATTGCAGGGTAAGATAAAGATGTGTTTGCACTATGGGCAAACAATCCTTGAAAATATTTGATACCTTGATTCTCTAATTCTGTAGCTACTTTCTGAACTTCCGATGCAGTGTGGGGCTTGAAATAAGTACTCAATGTCCCAAGTAAAATTGCACGACTGATACCTTGGCAATGCCTTAATCCCCTTCCCTGTGACGCCTGCGGATGCCGAAAATGTTCTGGTGGCCATAAAGTCGCAGTTTAGAGGTTTTAGTTTAAGTGTGCAATAGCATTACTTACTGGGAAAAGAACCCTGTCAGTTCTGGTAAATAGACAAACGTTCGATCCACGAGGCTACCACACCAACCCTTTGCGCCATAATTCAAATTAAATATGTCCATATACCCCCTTAAAAAGCTGCTTTCATTTACAAATGTTTTAAACTACACTAACTTTTGGCCAACAAATTTATCCTTTTAAAAGCATTGCCGATGCGATAAAAAAGACGCCACTAAGCTATTCAGCACTTATTCCAGTAGTGATTTACCTCGAAGGGAAAATCGAGGACGCAGTTCGAAGAGCGTAATAACCACTTTACTATCAGTTAATACATCATCGGCTTGGAGATAAAAATGGCGATTGGGTCAAGGTCAAAATAGGCACTTAGATAGAAACTCGAGCAAACAGAAATAAAACAAGAAGGCATTTAAGCACAAGAAATTGGAATAAACGCAGAGGATAACAGAGCGCCTCCTACAGTATCTCAAAATATCAAACAGTACCTACGTTAAACGATCATAAAAGTTTATAGAATGCATGGCCATATAATCGAGAACGCATCTTCGACAAGCGGGCATTTCTCAAAAAATAATAATTAGTAACAAATAAAGCACATTGCTTGCACAGAAACTGAGAGAGCTGATTGGTTTATTGAGGGATAAATATACGTATGGCAAAGTTTAATTGCACAGCGGAACTGCTACAGCACAAAAAATCTGGAGTCGTGCCTATTTCTTAACGGCATAACAAAACTGTAATATGAACGGGAACCAGAAAAGAGGAGAAGACCACGGATGAGATGAATAGCACATGTCAAAGATTAGATATACCTACGTTGGCATGATTAGGTTAAGGGTGAGAAGAATTGAGTGCAAGCCTGTAATATAATTCATAATATAATTGTAATATAATTCGTAATCAATCATTTAATAGTTGTCAGGAACAATATTATATGCTAAGTAGCCTAGTAGTGAGTATCCTCAATTTTATCATATTCAATTGCAACCCCTACCTGTAGCTCGTCTTGCATGCGTAGGGTACTATTTCATACTTACAATTAGGTATATTACACATGTAAAGCTGTCGGTAGATTATCCTGCAATCGCTCGAATTTTGTAACCTCTCCGTTTTCTATTAACATTCGAGCAACATATAATTGTGATCGTGCATGTCTGTTGTGAAAACACCCCTTGCTACACGTCATAGCGGTGGCTTGGAGGGTACCATGACTGAGGAGAGAGAGCAGAATTCAGGGTTCATCTTCAAAATCTTGCCGCATCTACTAAAAGCAAATCTGACGACGACCTGGAGCTCCTGTAAGCATCAGCCAAGGCACTTGCTCTTGTGGTGTGGCAGAGCACTGTATGGCAGATATTCTTAGAATCCCTTACTGTGTTTCTCCCAGTTATGGACGCTCTAAAAAAAAGGTGCTATGAACCAATTCCCCAGGGAGGACAGCAAAAGCGAATTTTCAGCGACCTTACTACCGAACCAGAGATCAAGAAGCGCGTTAACTTGCGACAATTTATGCTAAATTTCTGGGTCCCTGCTGCCATGCATCGAAGTTATCATCTAAAAGTTAATATATTCGAGATATCGACTTATTTTTTCTTAAATTTCCGTTTATACATCGAGTGTCCCAATACCGTTTAGTCCAGTCTGCGATTCGAAATTCCAAATCTTTTCTCCGAAGTAGCAGTTCATGTAAACTCATGGCTATGATCTTAGCCTAACTCGCTCTAGAGAGTGTGAAATACAATACGTGTAAGGGCGCTTTTAAATTGCATTCCCTGAGCTCTTGGTGACCACACACTAAGAGTTCAATGCTGGAGGAATGTTTTCCGAATGAAATCCCCGCTTAACGTTTTGCCGTAACAAATCATCTAGACGCAAAAAATCAAGAGCGAAAAAATACGCTTTTCCTGGTGGGTGCGTTAGTTTAATACTTCCAGGTATTTGAAAAATAAACAATTTTATTATAAATTGAAAACAGCAAATTTACAATGATACCCCATCTGCCCAGTGCCGAAAATAGTTATATCGGGGTCATCGAAGAAGAAAACGGTCAAAGACCTTTCACGACCTTCGGGTTGCATCATTCATCCCTTGTGAGAAAAAAACAATGCTTGTTACGTGAAGTGGTTTCAAGTCGAGAGGAAAACGAATGCAACCCGTCAAGACTGAGGCAAAGTCCGGAAATACTTAGTTATGCGCCGTGCGGCGAAGCCCCCGGCGGTTTTGCGGAGGCCCCTCGGGACAACACCTCAAAAATAGGCCGCGTCTCATCCCGCCGTGAGTAAGTGATTGCATCCATATGAGACGAGCGCGAGGAGCCTCCTCCGCTCGAAATGGGAACGATATAACCTCGTCGGGCAATTGTTTGCGCGCCTTCTTGAAAGACGGCGTGAATTGCACAAGGTGGTACGTCGGCGGACGAGGAGGAAAGAAAGGGAGAGGGGGTAGTCGGCTGGCGAAGGTTAATCACGGTAGGAGTGGTTTCTTCGGTATTTAAAAGGGATGGAGTGGGGTGTGCGGTGAGGGAAATGTCAGAAGCACCCCGATTACTCCAGGAATATTCTGGTTAACTTATCGGCGAAACGAAAAATGATGATATCATCATTTCCACCTTGTTCCTGAAGATAAACCATAAGATAGATAGTGGCAGGTAATGCGAGTAATATTACCCCAATACACCCATACTTGGCAATGGTTTGTTGAAGAATGTGATAGAGGGTAAAATGTTGGGTAAGAGAGGGAGCATGGGGAGCAGGGAAAAGATTGGGCATGTTGAATGGAATGAAGGGAGGCAGGAAGTATGTAGAAATGAAGAAATGGATACTTTGGGAGTGTGTTCATTAGAAACCTACCTTAACCGGTAGATGACCAATAATAAATAACACCCATACTGGAAGCCATCTTCTCAGTTCAAGTTTTAAAAGTGCGAATACAAATTATTAAACTGAGGATGGTTATACCCACACTGAAACGAAGTACTGAAGGAAAAATGAAAATGAAATATTTTGACAATTAAGTCAAACTGATATAATCAGGGGTGGCAATCGGTGAGGTCTCGACATTGTTGTTCCTCGACAACACTGTGGTTGTGACGCAAAAACCTCGATAATTTCAAATTCTTGTGCACAAGATCCAGGATTCATCGAGGCCATGACGTCAAAATTTCGTCATTCTCGAGGCTCGGTAATTACGAGTCCTTCCTGAATAGCCCACTCGGCTACCTTTTGATTTTACCGCAGTAGTTGAAATTGAACGCAAATGTGAGCAGAGGTTACCAACATTTTATACGAGGGTACAACCCAGAAATGCGAATAAGGCAATGACTATTCAGTAAACAAATTATCGTGCCATCATGAACGTGACTTCTCTTGCGTCCTCGATCGCTGGCCTTATCTGAGCAATCTACTGAGTCGACCGAACAACGACCCTGCCCTGAGAAGATGCAATAAAGAGAATGGCATAAGGCAGGTAGAAGATGGGAAGTTGGAAGCATCCGCTATAGGAATAGTAGGAGTACTAGCATAGAAATAGGTTGTGGAAAGAGATCTACGAAGAGAAAAGGAAACAGAGTGATATCGCCATAAAGAGTATGACCCATTTACAACATGAATAGCATAATGAGTGAATGGCAACTCAAAGATAGAGAGGAATCTCAGGAATTTCGCTAGTGGGTAAGCGTTCACAAACTTAAGTCGGCAATATTACTTGCAATTACTACCGCAGGGTAGAAGTTGGGTTGAGACAATACTGACCATTACCATAGTACTTTTCACTTTCATTTCATACTTATGGGTGCCATGGAGTCAAATGATGGCTATTGATTAAGTCTAATAAATGATTCTAAATCCCTGTCAAAAATAATTCCATTGGCTAAAACAAAAAGAAATAATTTTCAAGGTGATTACTGCTAAAGAACGATAATTGCAAAATTTTGACTACGTTCCTTTATAGAAAATATTTAAACAATAATGGATGTGTTGACTTTCACGAAAGACCTAATCGTTGTTGACTGACCCTGGGGGGCAACTATGAGCCAAGCGTCGAGTGAACACAAAAATATAGAGCGGCAGGTCAAAAGGCTTAAAAATGAGCAAATTACCAAAAATACTTTTGATGGCACACAAAAATTTATTTGAAGAGATTAGCAATAGCTTAAACTGTGACACACGTGCCCGGAAAGTAGCCAACACAGAAAGTGTGGGCGTGATGGCCGTCCAACACTGGAGTCGTACGTCTCAACACTAGGTACTCTTCAAGACGTGAAATGCTTTAAATTAGCCGCGTGTAGCGAGGGGAATGACTAGACGTCGGATCGCTCGAAACCTAGTAACTTATATTATATTTGGTCAACTAAAATAAATCATTTCAAATTCAGGGGGAGGGTGACTGACTTGTTATATACGATGGTATCATTATAAAACCAGGGAAGAAGGCGGCCCTTTCGAACATACAACAAGATAGTGGAAGCTGGCCGCTGATTGACCAAAATCAACGCTCCCTCATCTAACTTCTTGTAGAAGTTGAAGTTGAAAATGGATTAAAACAAAAAAATTAAATTCTTTTCATAAAATGGAAACGTGATGGAGTGGCTGACCTTTCAACACAGTCACAGAAGACGTAGATTTGTGTGAGCTGCGATCACCATGGTTTATGTGGAGAAAATTTTAATTGAATTCGCTTGTGGGGGAGGGGTCACCTTCGGAGATTCTGGAAACTGGCGGTGCGAACGAAAAAATGTACAGACTGGACTTCGAGAAAAAGTGATCTCCCATGACCAAATTGGATATTGGTCCCCGAAAAAATTATGACTCTCGATTGCGACCAGTATCACGCGAATGCTACAGGATTGCCACACGAGCGCTCTCTTAATCATTCCGAAAGGACCATTCGAATGGAATGACACATGCGAGCTGCCAGATTAGTACACGGTGAGGTGGGGAGGGCGGGAAGGAGGGGGAGGGTGGGCGAACAAGGAAAACGCCTACGACCTCCCACCTCTCGAGAGGGTCAACGGAGGAAAGAGTCGACGCGGAGGGCTCACATTCACTCGGCATTTGAACACCGCAACATGACGACAATTGAGCATCGCGAGTGGTGTCGCTGCACTGATATCAAGATGCAAATGGACGGCATTGCAACCCATATCCCACAACATATTTCCATAAGTATAGGAAGCGTGAATGACGCCAATAGAAGACTGTCGATTTGCATCCTCTCCTCGCCTCGATATGGACTACATCGATACACGATGTTAAAGATAATGTCGATATTTCTATGTAACCGATCCATAACATCGATGTCTTGATATTTACGTCGGGTATCTGCAATTAACATGAATGTCCTAGATTTACCTAACAACATAGTGAATACGGCTCTCGACATCCCACATTGCAGGCGATGCACTACAATCAATATCGGATGACCCTACGTAGACGTTTTCACTCGACCCTATTTTCTAAGGCTACACACGGGAGGGCGTGGCACGGGAGAAAGGGGCGGAGAAGCAGACGGTTGAAGCGACAGGGCCGGCTGGGGCTGGGGTAGAGGCCGAGGGAAAGTCTAAGGCGAGGGTGGAGGAGACTGAGAGGAAATGGCGGATAGGGTTTCCAGCGAGACGGGATAGACAAACGGCTTAAATGAGACAAAATATAGACCGGGAGAGAGGGTGAGAGTGCCGGGGGAACAGCCAGGAGCATCGTTCGACAGAGAGGGCATCAGACGGAAAGTATAAGATGGTCCTCTTTGCTTCTGATGAGTGAATGAATTTCTGCGGCTCCAACATACGTTATCACAAAAAGTTTCATCATAGTACGAAATAGGGCGACTGAATGCAAACGCCGTTTGATAAAACAGAATATAGAGCATATTTGGCATGAGAACACTACCCATTTAATATTCATAATTATTTGAACATCCAAGTTCCTAATCAAGTCACCCAAGTTCCTAATCAAGTCATACAAGTTCCTAATCAAGAGTTTATATGTAGCGACCAATATTTTACCATTTAAGTACACTATTCATTAGAGGGAACGGTAAATCGCAATGAACTTCCTGTTGCATTTTTCGTTACTACAGAGGGCATAAGGTAAAGCCACAGTAGACATAAGTTTTCATCCAATTTCTTTCTTCGCTGTCCCTCCTTCCACATTTATTTATCTTAAAAATACAATACCCGACGCTGTGGAGAGGCAACCAAAATAACCGCTGACCCCATTCGGATTCGGGAAACTAAATATGCAAATGTGACTAGCACAAGATTTATGAAAACCTAGACGATGCTAAACTAAATCCACCGCTTGAGATATTCCTCTTCCCCTTAGTGGCAATCTACCTATTTAAGGTGAGTTTTGGACGGTCCCAGACCACTAATATGCCCTGCGCATCACGTGGCATTCCTCTTGCTTGCTCTACACTATGTCCTCCTTCAGGTCATCGTAGTTTCTACCTTACTTCATGCCGACCAAAAAGCCTATTCTCCTTCTTCCTCCAAACCCTTTTACCTAACATTTTCCGATCAGTTACGGCCTTAAACATCCCCACTATCTCTCAATGTTTCCTTCACCAGTAATCTTCAGGGCAGTGAAAATATGTGACGAAATACCCCTTTGGATTGTTCTTTGGTTCACATTACTTCTAATTTTTAAAAGCCAGAGTGTTTCTCTACAGAGATTTCTAAAACTGTACTGTGTCCTTGAGATAGGAAGTGATCTTCATTTATTTAGCTAACATTATGTTTTCCCTAACTCCATTACGGGTGGCTCCCAAACGGTTAGAGGGCGACGCAGCGCCAATTTCATCCATTGTAGTCAAATTTTTATGACCCATTCCAAAAGAAACGCCCTCTTAAGTTTAGGAAGAGTCCCTGAGTTTTGATTACCCGGCCTCCCTACATGACCCACCGTCAGAAAGACGTTAAAAAAAATGAAAAATATCGGGCATTAAAATACCTTAAAATGTATGTAAAAGGTGGTGCAACCGGACTTTATTAGGAAAGGCATTAGAAATTATGATACACCAGTGAAATTGAGAAAAAAACATCTGGAATCTCTGGAAATATAAATAACAGCATTTGAATGTGGCGGGTCTAAGAGACATTATCGGAGCCCGGGTCCAGGGGTGGCAACTTCAGACCCCTTGCGTGTGACTGTGTGCTAGCATTGGAGTATCAATCGGGTAACTGCAATGCCCTTCTGGCATGAGACCCGGTCGACTCGCATATAATCCAATTGATCACTCGTACAGACGAAATATTACTACCCTTTCTCTGGAAAGACTACGAACACAATGCTTAATACCATTCATTAATGGATGATGCTAAGTAAATTCAAACTAAAACATAATTCAAAAAACATAATGGAAACTCAGTTATACTGTAAAACTGAAGATAAAGAATAATTTCAAATTCATGACGACATAATTTAATTTTAAGATTGGCATAAGTATCTTTCAATTGATGCTCGAAGATTTATCACAGAACACTCATAGGGATAATTTAACTAAAATGTATAATGAGACTGTATAATAACGAACAAGCAATTTACAATCAATGTACGCCATTCAACCTATGCAGTAATCGTCTTCAATGATATTTATGCTAAAATGGCATAACAATTATAGCATTATTTCTAACGAGATTTTGATATCCTAAAAGTTACGCTACATATTTGAACTATGTTATCTGAATTCCGAGTACTACCTGTACACATGGGGCACCACTCAGTATTTATAATCGGGCATCGTGTTCAACGTAACCTACAAACAGGAAACCGCTCTCTGCCGCTTCGCGCAACACAATCATGCACAACATAGACAACATTGCGGATGTGTGGACACAAGAGGTATGCGAAGACGCGAAGCGACTTCGCTCAGGGAAATATGGCGTCACAATTCTCGCCATACTACTTTCGTTCGTACCCCCCCGCCACTCCTTCATTTTGTCCATCAATTACTCTAAAATTATGGCCAAGATTAAAACACACCGTTGTGGACATTATTTTAATGCGATCCTCGGACTTATTGAAGCAAAATCCAAAAAAGATGTGAAAGTCGTCCAACACGTTACGTGGAACTTGGAATTGTAAAACTTGGAACCGGCCGAAGAACCCGCGCAAGGACCTTATATTTAGGTTATTACTTTTAGTCAACAACTTCAATTCAGATAGCAGAATCAGTAATTCTGAGAGGGTCTTAAATTACTTCTTTTAATGTTACATGTATTTTGCAGGATGAAAATTAAAGCCTTAATGGAGTTTAAATTTAGCTGATTTCCTGCATAGAACGTAAACCAAACAATTTGAAAACGTTGCTTCACTTTTCACTTTCTTTGTAACTTGTAATTTTATAGGTTATTATCGAAAATGCCCAGATGTAAAAACAGCCTAATGACCCTATATGATAATCAGTTAACAAATATGGGCTCCTGGAAAACTATTTATATATCACTATAGTCGTATTGTTTGCTAATATTTCCCTTTTCTTAAATTTCTTCGAATATTTGTATCAAGTCTTCGAACAGGATCAGGTTATTCGCTTGTGCCCTTCCTCGGCAGTTGGCGACTTCCATAGATGCGTTTACAGCGTCTTTTAAAACAACCTCAAAATTTACTGCTTCCTACATTGTTTTACCACCTCGTCTGTCACGATCCCTTCAAATGTTTTCGTTAATCATCAATCAAGTCATATCCATTATTAGCACAACGCATTATTTTTACATCGTATCATGGCACCATACTTTCTTCGCTTAAAAAACCTTTGTTTGTGCTACATAACTAAGCTCTATACGCATGTAAGTGTTCGAAAAAGTTAATTGCAGCAATGTGAAGAGCGACTGTGCACACATACACACGCACCCATAATATTCTCAAAGATTCTATGACTAATACATCGGAGTGCATTGGAAAATGTCTCCAATGGGAGAGAAAGGAAAAACCTCACAGCATTACGGCCACGGACACTCGGATGTGGTAGAGATGGTTAAAAAAATAAGCACAAAAGGAAATAGAAGATCTTGTGCACGTATCGAGGCCTTTAGAACAGACGTTTCAAGGCGGCCACATGGTCAGCGGAAGGAAAAGGCAAATCTGCAGAATTGCTAACAAATCGAAGATGTTTTCAATGCGCGAATAAGGCATCAGTTTCTAAAATGGCCGCCCTGAAAAAACGGCCTAGATTGTTGTGGAGAAATAAAGAAAAATTATTTTCCAAGCGAATACATGCATAGAATCGTTCCTCCTCCAAACAATCCGTCTCCACGTGAGAAGTAAAAATGACCACAACCTAATTTGTTTTAATTATTTATTTTCTTCCATCAACCCCTGATTTCCTTTAGTAATTAGTTCTGGTCCTCTATTCAGCCATGAAAATAATGATCCATACGCATCCATATTCTCACAATGACGAGCAAAACGGTATGAAAGAGGTTTATGGAAGAGAGTTATGACTCATGGATGAGATTTACGAAGATAAAATTGCTCAGATTCAACATCAAAAAAGTTCTTCAAGATAATTATTTTACCAGTGCTCCTAAAATCAATAATCACTCAGAGAAACGGATTCAGTTTCAACGTAAATTGGACGAGGACATTTAAACGTACAAATATTGATTTTTTAATTAATTTGTTATATTGACGGGGAAATTGGCAGACCAGTTCGAAGGTAGTGATCACATTTTGGATTAAATCCGACGGGGTTTTTATCTATAACTAATGCACTTCGGCATGGAATCGCAAAATTGGTCCAACCATCGGTTTTCGGCGCAACTGTGCTTCAGTCGCCAAACGCTTCCTGCAAACCACGTGAGGGCGTACGTAGCGATAATTTTAAGGGTATGAGAGATGAGTGAGGAAGCGAGCCGAGGAAGGAAGCGTGAAGGAAATGCCGGTACGAGATGAGCATGCGGGGAGTGTCGAGGAGGCCTGGAGATGACTTGTGCTGGGAGGTGTGGGTGCTTGGATGAAGGCGTTTGTGGAGGAGGTGTGGCGCGAGGAGGTTGAGGGAAGGAGAGGCACAGATGGCGGGGACGTGACCGGAGGAATGACATCACCGCTCCAACGATTGGGTGTGAGCGAGCGTCTCCGTTGAGGCTCGGCGATGCTGAGATGTATCGATTTCACCGTGCCATGTCGCATTGTGAAGCGTCAATTGTACGCCAGGGTGAGCATAAAGATCGTATATTTCGACCGAATCGTGCTGGTCGGAATATTAAACAGAGCACTTCCCACTTGTTGACTGTTTCGACCATTGATTTGATAGTTTTGAAAGTCTGGACAATGTAGGTCTTCCGCGCTGGGTGGAGTTGGTATTCCATTCGGTGAAAATCGAGCAGTTTCGAGACGATTCTCGAGTTTGCCTGAGGCTTGAGGACTATTCGCCAAGCATGCGACATACCGCAGACGATGTCCCTTCGAATATCTCGATTCATATATCCACAGCGTAGCGACGTCAAGGTTGCTAAAGATGTGGATCGATGACCTCCAATTTTTTATAAGTTTTCACAGACAAAAGTTCAATTTATCCAAGTGGTAACTACAGTTAGGCAGGGTTTCTACCACATACTTTTATACGGATCCGTCCGGGTTTTTCCCGAAATTTCTGTCCGGGAGAATTTTTATAAAACTGATGAAATGTTAAGATTTTTACTATCTACAACACAATGTTATAAACGCGTACGCACAACAAACTTATAGGAGTGGAAATGCCATACTCAAATACTCTAAGTAATCATTAGTGTTAGAATCTAACACTAATGGCCACAGGTAAAGAAGAAGGCTCAATCATTTATAAGTGACAATTTTTTAACACGGAAATTAAACGAACAGGTTCCTTTTTTCTATTTTATTTACTATTTAAGTGATACCCTGTGATTAATTTGTCATTGCTACGCTTGACATGGAAAGCGATGCCTCCTGTATGCATCGCGATTTCGATTCGTGCCATATTCCAAGTGGACAAAGAGAGGAGTCGACCGGAGGCACTGAAAAGAAGAGGAAATCATTTTGGGGCACAATAGTTTAAGGGAAGCTAAAACGGAAGAAATCGTAGGAGGCAAGAAGTATAAAGGAGGACCACAGAATAATTACGAGAAGCTAGTGAACGGAAGATTCGACGCAGGAAACGGCAAAGGAAAGGATAGAATTGCAGAGGCCGGGATAATAGCTCGAGAGCGAAGCTGCGGAAAAAAAATTCCCGCATCGAAAATTTACTATGATAATATCGATGCGCACGTCGACACTCTCTTGATATTCGGACTTGCTTCGCAAAGCGAGGCTCAAATTCGAACGTCGCCTTCAGGCCGCGTGTGGGGAAGGGGGATGGGAGGGGGAGGGTGAGCTCTCATCCGCTCGTCTCCCCCCACGGAGGCGAACACATGCATTGAGGAAAACGCGTTTCCCTGGCCGCGACTCGAGAAGGCGGCACAAACGGGGGAGAGAAAAGAAACCTCCCCCCCGGGGTCCTACCCTCCCACACACACACACGCATCCGATAACATCGTCGGCAAATATCTTAAACGGCCATCGCGGTCGAGGCGTGGGCGACTAACCCGACTAATAACGCGGCGATTGGCGCGCCGAGGAAGCAAGGGAGGCGCATCGCGAGAGAGAGTGAGGTGGTCGCGAATCCCTTTGGCCTCGGGGAGTTCTTTTGTTTTCACGTGCGTCGTCATACATTTCGGCACAAGCGTGACGGGGTTCACCGCTACTAAAAAAGATAGTAGTCACTCTCGGTTTCGGTCTTTCGCGTTACCCACGTTTGTTCACAGCGTTACGCGCCTACGTCGACTCGAGCGGCGTGCGATACATTGTTCGAAAGATTAGGAATATGTCCCCACGTTAAAAAAATAATCATCGAAAAATCTTGAAAATATCAAATTGTCGACCAACTCAGAAACACCTGCGTGCGACTTTCACCCTCGCCATTTAACAACATTTAACATCTCGTGAAGCACTCAACATGCGCGGACGAACAAATACTTTTTAAAAAGCCCCACCGATACCAAAAAAGATTCAAAAATAAAATTTGATAAAATTCATACACTTTTTTTCTTACAGGTTATGTGTGCTTAGAGCGCTCCGCTCCTACTTCGACGAGAGCGATTGAAAGATAATACCTAGGAGTAAAGATATATTCATATACTGAGCGCTCATGCCATTGGGAAAACTGCAATGACTTTAAATGTCAGTTGAGCTTTCCTTTGATAGATGGCGTAGCCGTCGAACGGCACCTATTACCTCTGGTGGATATCGTCTGCTTCCGTGATTTTCCTTCAGGATGGAGTCTAAACTTTCAGACCTTGTCCGAGTCTGAAGTCCTCGAATACACCATAAGGGGCGTCGCCGCAGGATGCTTGGGTTCGAGGCAAAACAAATCCGATTTTTTTCTATACCAGTAGCATGTAAAACTGTCTCCCGTCCTGTAAAAGAAAACTACGAGACCTATGAGCAAAACAAGATTGTATAAGCATCATCTCTTGCTGTACCGACTGGGAAAAAAGTAACATACTGATTTATATGGAATACATTCGCGATTAAAAATATATATAAATAATATGAATATATTTTTTCCAATAGGTGTTGTTCAATGGCAATTTCATGATGTTTAAAAATATTTCATATAATTTAAACTTGTTGAAGTGACGTTTCACGTAAAACTAGCGATTCACTGCAACCTCAA
>LYUA01001678.1:66895-78538 GCA_002093875.1 Calopteryx splendens
TTGCCGTATCAAGAGAAAGAGGAGAGAGAGAGAGAGAGAGAGAGAGAGAGAGACGCGACCAAATCCGAAGAAAGCGACGACTGGACACGGCACGAACAAGAAGAGGAGATACGTACGTATATTAATGAATCGCGCGCGACACACGTCTTTTGTCTGAAATCCGCCGGCAGATCCAGTTTCAATGAGGGCTGGCGATGGATTGATGTCCTTCCGAAATGAAATTCTAATCTCAGAAAGGTCCTGCAAGATTCAGCAGATGTGCGCAATGTGACCGTAGAGAATTGGCGAACGACAACAGGTGGTTGTCTGCGGATTGAAATTGGGGAAACGCACGGCTATCACTCAAAATGGTCATTATCCCTACCTCCGCGCGTCAGAATAAAACAGTAAAAAAAAGCTAAAATGAATGTGCTCTCACTCTTTGCTTTCTTTACGAAATTATTACTGCCGATGAAAGAACCGTTTTTCGTCCATAATGATTACGCACAAATGATTACGATAACGCTCCACAGGGTCATTCATGTTGCAAGAGAGAAGAGAAAACACCGGTTTATTATTAGTAAGCGACCAAGGTTTCAACACACAGATGCCATTCTCAAGGTGAACAACACATAATAGCGAACCCATATACATATCTACCCAAAGAAAATGGGGAAATGGGGGAAGGATTTTTCGGGAAGATGGAAACCACATTCCTTTTCCCAAAAACCCCTCCTTAATCTCATCCTTTGGGTATATGTACCTTTTCATAGGAGTTCGCTGTTGTGCCTTATTCAGCTTGACTAGTTTTATATTTTCTCCAGTTACAGGGAAAGTCACCCCTGAAACACTTCCTTAGGCAGAATAGTTAACCATATGAAAGGGAGTGTACTCCAGTTTCAGCATTAGGGATTTCTCTCTCTTCTTTCGGATTGCTTGACGTTAATTCTATACGGAGGGTCCCATAATGGAGTGGAGATTGGTTTAGCATACGACCTTCATCGGCCTTAGCGTAATCAAATACATTTTACGCACGAAATGGGAAGTCATCGTACGTTCCCGAAGCATCTTTTCAATTAGAGAATTTGGCGCACGGTAGCAGGCAATCTTTCAAGCCCAGAGATCAATTCTTTTAACTTTTAGGTCTCTTCATTCCTAATCCAACGTTTAACGTATTTTTATCTAGACAGAAATAAATAATAAATATTACCAGCAATTGCCCCATTAATAAAACTTTGTACTTCGCTTGTGCATTTACCTGCATGAAAACATCCCATTTCTAAACGATGACACGTATTTTTACTTTAGTGCGACATACTCTTTCATTTTTAAATAACTCCTTCCTTGACGCATTTTATCTTCCAGGATAATCCCTTTAAAAAGGTTAAAAGGTACCATTGGGAAAATCTTAATGAGCTACCACGATTTCAGTTTTAGGATTTTTGCAATAATAAATTCAGGCTTCCGGATTTTTCCCATGCGCAGTTTACAGCCAATAGCTTAACGTCACCGCTTCGAAGAGGAATGAATTTTTCATCTCAGACTTCGGCTGCTCAGGGTCAAACCACCTAGCCCGCTGCGTCACCCGTAGAGCAAAGAGCGCTAATTCGAAGAGATCCTTTGATCAAAAGATCAAGGAGTCAGAAACGTGACTGAGCATTCTTTTATGACTCAGCGGTGACTGCTTCCGCTCATTATTTATTTATAACTTTTATTTCGTAGACAATATCACCATCGAAGATGGTATTCCGTTACGTACTCTTAGTTACGCATGATCTTCCAATGATCCACGGTCATCTTGATCTTGATCGACTAACTATACCCGGCGGTACTTAGCGGCACTGCTTCATAATGAAACAACACCTTAAGTTGATCTCTTCACTGCATTTATTAAACACCTTTAAAGTAAGCCATTTTCCACTGTTAATGTAGGATTATATAAATTTAGGTAGAAAGATTAAGTCACGGTTTCATTAATCATAAAAATTAACCAAGCTTATATGTAATTTATTTCACGTAATCGGTAATCATTTTTTATCATAAATTAATTATTACATAAAATAAGTTGAGTAATCCGATAGTAATGACTGTTACTTGTATCAATCAAGTTTTGTCCCTGAACTTGAGAGTTATTTCTATAATACTTGCGCGCTGATTCTCAAATGTCCGCTCGCTTTTTTAAGAGCCCTTTGAAGACTTCCAGGTCTAAAATTTGGCATGAGGCAGGACCGAAAGATATAATTTTAAATATTATAAATTCTCCAGGTTGTTTTGGAAATCATTGTTTCAAATTAGTAATGAATTAAAACTCCATTCAGCAACCGAAACAGACATATTTGGTCAAAAACATACTAAGAGTGAATCATGTTCAACGTAAGATAACGAAATTGAGACCTGCCACATCGCAACCGAGGGCACGGTCAGACTAAACAGGAAACAACGGTTTCATGCAAATGAATGACTTATTATTCCACCCCGCATTTTTTTACACTTCATTATTTTGGTCGGCACTTTTTGTGATTCGACGAAATTCATAATGTAAAATTTTGACCTACGCCTTTTTTTGCATGATGGTATCAAGAATACAAAAACACACGAAATGAATGACTACTCCCTGCAGACAAGCCGATACTTCTACTAAAAAAACCTTCAATTCTAAAAGTCAATGCAACACCATGAACTGTAATGTTTATCAAGGTATATGCGCATCTATGCGGAACCGGCAATTATCCTTCAAGTGCCAAAAAAAAACTACCTCACATAAATTTCCTCTCTTGGTGTATAACCTTCTTTGAAATTCACTTTGCACTTCAATGGTAATGACAATCTCCCCGAAGCATGAATGATCACCCAATTACCGATTTGTCTCAGAAAGGAGAACACTCCTTGGTCGCTCAATGTGCAGGCATTATCTCCAAATCAATGGAATTTTCCTATAATATACTTCCTACTTTTAAGTATTTCGCCAAGTAGAGTGTAATTATTAATGGACTTGTAAAAAACGATCATTCCCTAGGTAATATTCCAAAGACATGAATAATAAACTGATTTCAATGCCAGTTGAACGATGCTCCCGCTAATTTAGCAGAACACTAGACACTCGCTAATCGCATAGTTATTTCAATATCATTCGACATGGTGGAAAAATAAAATTGCTTTTCATTCTATCCACCGAAGGTCAACGAGCAATGACGAAAAACTATTCAGTTAAATAATTCAGATAAAAAATATCCATCCCAATAAAATCTCCATATAGTAGATATTTTAAAGGCTTATTATTGCATTGTGATGCAATCCCATGCAGAATTTTCCATTTAACTTTCACCGTCATCAACCACACCACACCTAGAAAAAAATGAGAAGGTCGGCTCGGAGGACAACGGCAATGCAGCATACAATGCCGTGGCAACATCCCAACTGAGGAACGCTTGCGCGCACACATCCCCTGAAGTGTACGTACGCCATATCAAGCGATAGCGATTGTGAATACGATTTGATTCACTTCACGAACGACTGAAATCATGTCAATTTTTAAAACGACCGTGTGATGTATTCCAGTGAGCATTGTCGCTTCCTAATAAGGGCCCTAGATTTTGCGACAGGTCGTAATACTGTCACGAAAACTGCACAGAAACAGTGCTAGATAGTTTCTCAAAAGAACCAAATAAATTGTAACGAAATGGCCGATTTTTAACGTCACCAAAAATAAAACGGGAACGTTTAGGTTGGTTTGAGAATAACAGCGTACATTCTACTTGGCTTTATCCTGCCTGGATGGTACGACCTACCTTGGTACCATCCTACTTGAATGTAAATACCTAGTGTATTATAGGAATATTTACAATTCTCAGAACTAATACCATGCTACATCATAAATAATTTCCATGCCAGACTCACTACGTCTCGCCGCGGTGCATCAGAGAGTTTTTAAATGAATAACGCGCTCCTTCAATTCGTTTTGTGCTTTTTATGAAGAGAAAGGCGTGCTCATGTACTGCTGCCAGAGTTATGTTTCAAAAGAAGACATTTCAATCATACGCAGCTTCCGAAAGACCAAATTCACCGATCAATAAAGATAAGGGCATTAAATGACTCTCGTACAGGAATGTGTAAGGTTTTCGTTTCGCATTCTCAATTGATAAGAAATCACAAGAGACTATCATCTTTTGCGACGGTGCATTGTAGATACGCAAAATTTGGTATCGTGCGATTCAAAGGTCGGGTGTGATCCCGAAGAAGTTATCGGCTCGCAAAATTATTACTTGTATAGGAATATTATTAATTACGTGACTCCTTAAGGCAGTTATCGACCGGAATTTTTTTAAAGAATATACTATTTGGGGGTATACAACTGGGACAAAATTACAAGACCACACTTCACACCGATAACTTTGGATGGAAAAAGAAGCCAGGAATAAACAATTCCTCTCATTCGTACTGCAATGCGTAAACTTGGAAGAATTTTACTGGAAAATGAAGGTAGCAGTGTTATTAAACTGCACTTTGGAGGGCAATGAGAGCATTCCCCAGGGATAAATGACCGGCGCGTGACTTTTAAGTGTCGCTTTGTATATTGACCGTGAACATCGGCAGAAGATTGATCACGTATCCGTCCATCGGTCCAAGTGGTTGGGCGCCAGGCGGACAGCATTCCTTGACGTCCAAATATTCGGTTCGCCTCGCCAGCGTATCACGGATACCGTTAGGGTGAGAAAACCACCCGTGCGCGGGGAAAATGAGAATGACCCGCGGCATACCGTCCCCTCAAGAGATGCAAAATGCGGATGCCTGTAACTAGTGTGCAGATCCTGCGTAATTTCCGTTACCACGCGCTGCACTCAAGAAACGTATTTCAAAGGATTATACATAACTTATAAACAAAAGAATGTTCTCGCAAGCAAAATTCAACGGGACTTCGAAAATACTCCAAGCATTGCTGCTTTCTTCTTCCACTGACATTAAGTAAATCAAAAACAACACTGAACTCCACACAGCTTTATCTATAAGGTCCTATCGCAAACCCCCAGATAATGGAAAGGAAAGAAGTTTACCTCCCAATGCAAGAAAAGTAGGTTTCTAAGGTTAATGGCCAGAGGAAGATGGAAAGGGAGGAAGAAAATCGGCGCGGCGTGTCCTGGGCACGACCATCGAAAAATTCCTCACGTCAAGGTGCCCTAAGCTACGACCATGACGAAGCGATACGCAATTTGTGGAATTACATGCCTGCTAATATAACACACAAGCGCCAGCAGACATCATAACGTCAAAAGCCAATGCCATCGTTAAGGGACGCGAAGTTTAGAAATGTTAAGGGTATATGATATATAAAATTATGCACGCTTATAATTCGGAGATATCGGAGCTGAAACTATAATGCTTCCACGGGATTGGCAACGTATCCGAGGCCATGCGGAAAAAACCTACATGCAGTTCATGTTGCTTCATCTGCAATATTCCATTCCAAGAAATTTCGTCCCCTCACAACCCTCACTTCTGTTTTACAGGAAAACTGATTTTGTTGTCCAACATGAAATGAAAAAACTTACTTTTCTAAATAATTACAAGCAACCGTAGTTTATCAGCAAAACGTGTTTTAAAACCAACATGTTTGGAGCTGAGAAAATTCACAAATACTATTTTGGAATATCGCTAAACATTGTACTTCCCCAGTTCTATTTCGCAATAACGGATTACCAAAAAATCGAGCTCGCCCTGTGCCTAGGTCGAGCCATGCAAAGAATTGATATTTACTTGTATTAACATCCTTAAAAATCGCACTAATTATTTCCATGCTTTTCATTCAAAATACCTTTAAATTTCATTGGTTTAAAACTATTTTTAAAGTCGAAACGGTGTATATGAGTATGACCAATTTCAAGCATGTTAATATCTATATATACTTCATAGTAATAGTATACTTCAAATCAGTACCACACAATCTTATTTACAAAATGATGAGGAACACACAAAAAACGACCATTCTCAAGTGTGCTGACGTGCACAACGAATGCCTCACATAATACACCGAGAAATGTCGACAAAGGGAGGACGGAATGGATAGATGTTCCTCCGGTGATTCGCCATTAGACGACCTTCATTGTTCAGCATCTTTTATACCGGACCCAAAAGATACTGTGACGGAAATTAAGTTTAGGCGTACTCTAGGCATGAGTGGAAGCCGGGACTAATTCGCCTCGATAGCCACGCAAGCCCACCTACCAATAGTAATATATCGCTGAGCACACGACGCTTCCAATATGAATAGCATTGTGTGCTTATGATAAAGGGAACAGGTGGTATTTCCCGAAGAGAATCCCCCGGAAATCACTTCTTTTTCCAAAGAAGACTCCTTGAAAACAGTGAAAAGTGACCGCAGGCACCACCTACTGCCTTATTGCCTGTTTTTATAATATGATGGGTCATACTTGAATTGAAGCAAGAGCTGTAGGTGTCATGCCAATTAACTAAAATCCACGGAATCCGCCCGCAATTCCCCATACCTTTAACTCCGTGAACCTCACTAAGTCATGCAATTTTGTTTAGTTTTATTGCGCGTTAACGTTCTTAGTAATTAGCGTAACTCCGCTGACGATTTAAAAGGTAGTGCGCTCGGCTGCAAGCAAACAAGGGATAAAACACTTTCTAATGTAATGAAATACACTTCGCACAATCATTTCAATAATTTTAACAGAGCATATAAGTTACTAAAACAGTTAAATCACAGATAACTGTATCTATTTCTACAAAAATCCGAAAATGAAAAAGGTATTCACCTGAGACTAGCCTTCCATGTTCTGCTTGCAAAGATAATGTCCCTTTGGAGGCAATAAACGCATCCAAGAGAACGAAACTAAACCCAAGCCAGGTTCCACATAACTTTCGGCCGCCTCACGGCAGAGGCAATGATTAGCACAACAGCACTCCCCGAGTGACGGTAAAATATCCAAGTCAACTCTTTGAAGATAAGACGAGAAGTTGCCGTATACGGCATTACGCAACGTGTTTACGTCAAAGATGCTTGCACAAATCATAAACCACAACGCTCGAGGAGGAGGAATAAAAATGAAAAAATAAAGCAGCGATCGGTGAGCTGAAACGAAAACGCAGTGCGTTCTTTAAATGCGTCAAGTTGTGCAGAATAGAGTGAAAGAAAGTGTTCATGCGACGTTCCTTCCCGGGCTACCTAATCCGAACGGGAAAATCTCCGGGGGACGAGAGCAGTGCACTCACGCCTACCGAGATGAAAGCCGAACAAATAAACAGGGAGAGCAGTAGATCGTTTACATTCACTCGGGCGGAACTTCCCCGGGCGCAGTGGGATTTCTCGCGATTCCTCGGCCGGTCAGATGTGCAAGAGCCGAGACGGGCGAGGGAGGGGAAGCTGTCCGTCCCCCGCTCGAACGAAGGCTGCGTCCGTTGGGAGGACAAATGCGAGAGAAAGTTCCAGGGGGGAGAACTAGCCGGGAAAACGGGTTGTCACCGCGCTTCATGAATGAAAATCCAATAAGCGGATCCACCAAAGGATCGAAAACCTAGAACTGACGGAGATTTTGTCGGCGGGCCCTGGGTATTATATATTGATCGCGTGATATTAAACCCGGGACCTCAGAGCTGCAAGTCAATTTGCAAGTCCTCGAAAAAACAATCCTAACTGCAATCTTGGATTTTTTTAAACCACTATCACCTTGGAAAGTGGATGCGAGAAATTTGGGAAGAGATTTATTTGCATTAGAAGGTTCTACATGAGCAAAATACAATGACATGTGGATTCACATGTGTTGACGAATGTGCCCCTGCTCGAACGCGTAGTCAAATCGAGATAATCCATAAATCCGAAGCAGCCGGGAGAAATCGTATTCTCCTGAATTTCGGAGCAGTTCAAGTGGAAATAGACACTGGAAAAGGATGGAATGCTTAACGAAGACGTTTTTTCTTTTAGATAGGCACACTTCTTTGAGAAAAACTATTCTTCTCCGAGGAAAGGTTCTCGAAAGCGGAAACGACTCACGTAAGTTTTCATTCTCTTCATTCACTCACTCTCTCTCTCTCGCTTCACCATAATCTACTCCCGATTGTCTGTGGCCGACACGATGATGTTTCACCCATGTCCGACGATCCTAAATCATGATCTCACATCAAAATGGATGAACGAACGCATCCCGGCGGGGAAAATTAGAACCCACTTGTGCCCACAAATTAAGAGCCACTTTTGACTGCTTTTTTGAGGACGGAATGCGGTACGCACGGCCGGAGAAATTTCTCTTGCAATGGCCCCCGACTGTCAGACGAACCACGCGGCCACATGTATTCATTAGGCTACATCATTAAGAGTTGGCTCCTCCAGTGACTGACCTTTATGACAGATTCCTCGGTTATGAAACCAAGGCACGTTCGCATCAAAGGGGAGGAAGAGCAGAACCCGCCCCTGGAGTGGGAACACGGAACGCAAAACCTGGAAAGCCGACTACAGAGCACTGCTATCATGCGGCCTATAATCATTCTAATCAACTAGTTACTCGAGACTTTTCAATTGGCGAAACTCTTGGACGGAACAATTTAGAAATTCCACCTCCTAAAATTCGCAGCAAAAAATAGCCAACGAATAACTGCCAAGAAATGGTATATTTCCCATGTAACTTGTACAACAGGGAAAGATATTATAGTATCTCTAGAGCCATAAGTCAGCAGTGAATACGAGTAAACACCGGACGGTAGTAACATCACTCCACCTATTGTAAAATAATTTGTACAGTATTTTTCTATTTACTTAGAACACATAAATAAGAACCTACTTTTTGGACACTTTGTGGAATTCCCTTTCGGTATTCATTTCTTAAAACGTTTACACATCACAGATGTAAAATTTCACAACACTTTTCATGATTAAGCATCATCATCAGATGCATCACGATGATGATATATAGGATTGAAACCAGAGTCTTGTAAAATTTTGCCACTGTGACGTGTAAAGGTTTTAAGTAACAAATCAGAGCTTGGTCCCGAGAAATACCTAGGATTACCCCCAAGATACCAGTACATAGGCTTGTCGGTCTAATCACCCTCTAGTTAACTAGTTTTCCTGTCCTAGGTATCAACCTGAAATAATTACTAAAAATATAATTTTGCTTTCACAGTAGTAAGAAAATAAATGCATGCCTTAACATTAATGGTATACACAATTCATTACAATTCACATTAATGAACGAATCGATTCATTCATGCAACTTTTATGGCACGGGACATTTTTATCACTATTCTTTAATCCACTATAAGGAATGAAAATTAAACAAATTATCCATCAGGCGATTAAGTCAAAACTAGGCAAATGCAACGCCCATCATTAAAATATTACTTATTATTATATTTATCTAAGCCAAGAGGACATCTGAGGAAGACTTCTATACGATGTGCTAATAACAAACAACTACGAGGGATGTGCGGAGGCTTCGCTGCTGTCCGAATTCATTTCGCAATCATGTATGCATTGGCCACACGAAGCTTCTGTGAGCCACGCCACGGAGCGTAAAAGGCTTGAAGAGGCGTGACAATTGCTAATGCCATTAGCACCTACAGAATACGGAGATGGAACTGATACCATTGAGAGCGTCGGGAAAGGATGGGGTGCAACTTGAATCACCTTTTCTCTCTGGATCTAAGGGAACAAGATCGGCAGAGTGTTTTATGTTCATGCATCCACCTCTCAATGGAACTCAAGCTCTTTTACCTCGGAGTTTTTCTGAAAGGGAATCACTTAGGAATGGAAATATGTTGAAAGAATTAATAAAGGTAGCATTTAACATATAAACACTACGACTCTTATGCGAATTAGACCCGATATCAGCGATTAAAAACACATTACTAATCAACGCATTTTGACTAAATTCCCGAGTTTAACGAGAATAACACATGTACATAATGACAATGTTAACATCCCATTTACGAATTCGGAGTTCTTTGAGATAATTGGTTTCAAGGGGTCTAATTTAACCAGTAAGAAAATAATTATATTTGGAATACTTTAAACTGTCGCCAAGTAATATTTTTCAGAATGAAGTCAGCCTCGAACAGAAAAACAAATCAAGAAACAAAAATCCAGAATCAATTTAAAATTTTCTAAAGATAATAGGGCACATAACATAAGAGCATTCTGAACTTCATGCCCCGAGGAATGTATTCCTGATAAGCACCGGGTCAGAGTCAATCTCATTGGACGTCTATGTGCGATCAAACTACAACAACTTTTCCACGGAATTTTCGCTTTGAGATATCGGCCAGGGTTAATGAGCCTGCTTGTCCACACCTCGCTTGGTGGGAGGCCCACCGTCTGCCTGCCTCGTCGCCGCCACGGACGTGCGAATGGGGCACACGGGGATGCCAGAGACGCGAGGGTGTGAAAAGGAATGACCGCGAAAACGGATGGTGACTTGAGCGAAGTCCCCGCCCAGATGACCAAGGGCGGCGCTGGATGGGAAAACCGCGAGGGCTGAGCAAAGCAGCGAGGAATTCTTTTTATCTTCCCGCGCCTACGCCCGACCCCTGCCGGCGGATATCATCGCACACTACCCAAGACCACTTGGGTCGAGGACTCGATTTTTTTGCGGGACACGCAAACCACCGGAACACGACCGTTTCCTCGACATCGACCACAAAAAAAAACAAAGTACGAGACGAGAGGTGGAACATTACGTCGCCTAACGATGCCAGAAGTTAAAGAGGCCCGAGAGATAAACATATAAAACAAGGGGCGGAGTAGAGCCGTGAGATATTGCGATGCACCGACTGAGATATGTTGGTCGTGCATGCGACAAAGCACAGCGACCTGAATTCGACATTTTTTAAACATAACTCCTTGCGAGCATCGAAAATGACGACAAAGGATGGCATCAGGAATTGTCAGGAAAAGGTGGAATGCAGTGGTCAGGAGCGTAATATCGTCCTCTTAAAGGGTCCACTTTTGCCTGTACGTAACCAGAGACGAAGTTTCCAAAATCTCGAATATTTGAAGGAATCCATTATTGGCTCGAGGGAATGGAGGGTTTAGCACAACAGGCCCCCCCCCTCCCCCGGTCCCCCCCGACAGGGAGGGTTTGTTGTTAAACACTTAATTCCCTTGAGACACAAAAGGATTCCTTCAAATATTCGAGATTTTGGAAATTATTCAAAACAAAAGTAAAGGGAATCAGAACGGTACATGCAAGAAAGAGCGCATAGCTCGATCGCAAGTAAGCTATCGATGGACGTGTGTGGGATGCGGATTAGTTTGGATGCCCCACATGAAACTTTCCCCGAGCCGTTTTCGGGCTGCGCTGGTGCAATGGCCATTCGCATGACAGTTCACCATCCACCACGGCCGGATACGATCATTTGGATGGAGTAGCAGCTGCCCTAGTCGTCATTAGAGTGGATTCCACTGCTGGGACCAAATCGTTCGGATTCGATTAATGGACAGGATTAAGAGCACACTTAATTATCATTTACAGTTGCATTTAACATCAAATATGTTATTACATACACATTTAATTTACTCATTATTCACTTATGTGATTGTTGATTATTTATTTAATATTCGAAGATCGTTCGAGCAGGTTTCAACGCTACTAAAACAGAAATAACGATGCCAATAGCCTCGGATGTTGTAAGCACGACCCGCCTTCAAAAACTGAA